>JAJPUD010019782.1:0-25907 GCA_023553655.1 Myrmecobius fasciatus | reverse complement strand
AGAGAGAGAGAGAGAGAGAGAGAGAGAGAGAGAGAGAGAGAGAGAGACTTCCAACATTCAGTTATTACAGACTAACAGCGACGTCACGTGGTGCAAAGACATTTCATCCAGGCGTGGCGGGTGCATCCAGCTCCACTCCGGAGGCTGCCCCAACCCTTTCCTGGGACCATACTTAGTTTGTTCTCCTGATCTGGCTTTCATTCACTATCTGCTGCTGGGGCCTACACCCAGACACCTAAATTACAAGACCCAGTCCTTTAGCTTGAGCCTCTCTTCCCTAATTTCCATTCCCTTTCCTCTGAGGTCAACAGCAATGGGTCCCCTCTCCTCTGTATCCAAGTATACCAAAGAGAGGTGGTGGCTATCAACTGGTCAAATGCCATGCCTGGGGCTAAGATTCTAGTAGCTCCTCATCTCACATAACCTCAGATTCTCTGCCATCACACTTTCTGAAGTATATTTTCCCCTTGACAAGATAGGATCTTAGATGGTTGAAAACAAAAACAGAAACAAAACACAAGACCCAGAGGCCACAGAGCTGTTAAACCAACACGCCTGGACAAACACATGGGAAACCTGCAGTTCTCACTGGGGGACTGTGGGCAGCACAAACACTCAGTGGGGGAGACCCCTGAGACACAAGTAAGATACCGAGGAAGAAAGAGACACAGAGAAGAGCAAACAAAACAGAACGAGACTGTAGTTGTAACAGGGCTTTCCAGCAGGCTCTCCCCCACTGTGGAAGAAGGGCTGCAGGTGACCTAGTGGCTGCTGCTTGAAACAGGATACAGGGAAGAGCCCTGGTGATGGAGCAGCAGTCTTCAGGAGGCCCCACTTTGCAGGTGAGATGAGCACAATAGGATCCAGATGTTGTTTACACAGCCCAAGAAAGACTACGGCCATGTCCAGACAGGATGGAAGGGGAAGTCCCTTGCAGGACCATGGGAGGGTCAGGGTTGGGAAAACAGTGATTTGCCTGATCATTGGCAAAGATGTGGGCAGAAGGAAGCATGGTGGGGAGGAGACAGGAAGTAGGTTGAGAATGAAGCGGGCTGTTGGAGCCATTGAAAAAGCCTTGGAGCTGGGTTCTTCTCTGGGGCTTCTTCCTGGTAAGGTTTAGGTTGAAAAAAAAAGTCTTGATTCTCTGACTTCTTGAATGAGAAAAAGTACAGGGCAAGGAAGCCAGCACCTTATTCTTTCTTTTCTGGGGAAAAACTGTTCTCACCTGAGAAGTTTCGTGTTGCCAGCATGGTGGTAAGGATTGCCCCCTGAGAGAGAGAAAAAGATTTGGTCATTTGATTATTCAATGAGCATTTATTAAATGCCTACCATATGCATGGAAAAGGCAGTGAGGTGGTGAAGTGAAAAGGATGCTGGGCCTGGAGTCAAGAAGACTCCTCAGACACATACTAGCTGTATGATCCTGGGCAAATCACTTAATCCTGCTTGCCTCAGTTTTCTTATCTGTAAAATGAGCTGTATAAGGAAATGGCAAATCACTCAGTATTTTTGTCAAGAAAACTCCAAAAAGGGTCATGAAGAGTTAGAAATGACTGAAATATGGTGTTTCACCCACCCCATCTTCATTGCCAAAAGAATGAAAGCTTCTTGATGGCAAGCACTATCCCCAGGGCTTAGCACATTTCAGCCATTTTTTCCATCATATCTGATTCTTTATGATCCCATGTCATATCAGCATTTGTGATGAGGGAAGGTATTCAAAACATGTAGGCAAGGAAATGGAGAGTTGGGTCTAGGAAATGCCAGCTTTACCAATTTGGCTGGGATGTGCAAAGGGGAAAAATGTGACATTAAGTCTGAAAAGGAAAAAGGAAATAAAAACATTGGATGAAGCAGAACAGATAAGGGGCTGGACTCAGAGTCAGGAAGTCCTAGCCTAGAATTCTGGCTTTAAAGGGGATAATGTCTATAAAGCACTTTGCAAACCATAAGGCGCTAGTCAAGCAACTCTTCACATGCTGTACATGTTTATACTTATGTGCCAGCATTTATATTTATATTTATTACATTTATGTCAGCTTGTATTCCTATTAAAACTTCCTTAGGAGCATACTATCTATATTATACTATAGTTCAGTCATTTCAGTCATGTCTGACTGTGATACCATTTGAGGTTTTCTTGGCAGAGATACTAGAGTGGTTTGCCATTTCCTTCTCCAGTTCATTTTACAAATGAGGAAACTGAAGCAAACACAGTTAAGTAACTTGCCCAGGGTCATACAGCTAGAAAGTATCTGAAGCCTGTTTTGAACTCAGATTCTTCTGACTTCAAAGCCAGTGCTCTATCTACTTCATTCTCTAGCTGCCCAGGTAATACTATGCAAGTCATTAAAGCTCTAGTCACAGTTTCCTCTTCTGTAAATGTAAATGTAAAATCAGTAGCAGTTATCAGCACTATTAGGAAGATAAAATGAGATCATTATGTAAAGGGTCATATAAATATCAGTTAAGCCAGATTAGGGAAGACCATGATGAGAAATTTATATTCTTCCCCCTTCTCCAGAAGCAATAAGGGAGTCAATGAAGATCCTTGATCAAGCAACAGGCCTGTGTTTTGGGAATATTATTTCAAGTGAAAGCAGCAGTGTGAAAGAAGGTTTCAAGAGGGGCCAGACTGGAAATGAGATCAATTAGGAAGTTACTACAGGGCTTACTCACAAAAAAAGTATCTGATAACTTTCACACTAAGGAATGAATAACTGATAATGTTCAATAAGTAACCCCTTTCAAGATGTTTTCATTGTAACAAAAGACAAGACTCCTTGGGCCAAAGGAAAGAATATCTAATTGGAGAATTTTAGGAATCTAGTGTTTTGTGGGAAAGGTGTGTAGTAGGGAAGGTATTTTTTTCCCTGATAGGAAGTCAAGGTGTCCTTGAAATCAATGGCCCATAGGAGCTTTGACCTTCGTCTTTAATTTCCTGACCTCTGTCTGGAAGTTCTGAAGAAGGAAACAAGATCTGCTTTTTGTCTTTTTTTTTTTAATGGTTAAATATTTTTTGAATTCTACTTCTAAGACCCTGAAGACATATATGAAACTGGTTTTAAAATCTGCTATCAATCTAGCTGGCAAGGTAAAGATCAGGGAGCAAGATGAGAGAGAGTAGAAGAAAAGGAAATAGTTTCTTCAATGTCCCTCCATCTCCTCTCCCAGTTCAGTTCATTGGATCATGAACTATCCCAAGTTGGGACCAACAAAGAAGGTACAGAGTGGCTCACAAAGAAGGCATTTTGGGGGGGGGGGCGGGGTATAGCTTCTCCCCTCTTCACTCCCCAAAGATAGACTGTCTTACCTGATCAAGTGCTCTTCTCAGAAATCCTTGGCTTCAGAAGGCCAAGGGAAAACTCCAAGGACACTTGCTATTATTTGGCTTTTTCATATCTATGCTTTTATTTTTAGCTTTCACATCTATGACTAATTTCACAATCCTGCACACAAATTTGAAATTTTGGGAGAGCTATAAAGGACACACACTCTTAAGGACACTCCCAAATTTTAATCCTCTACTTTTCCTTAGACAGGTGGGAGACAGGGGGTACAGAATATTGAATATTGTATGCCATCAGATGTGCTCACTGGGTCAACTGGCTTTGCTTAAATGTTTTTCTTTTTAACAAAGTTAAGCTTACTACTGTGTATATGGGTAGAGGTTGGAATGACAATATACCTGGAAAATTCAAACAAAAATTGATAAAACTTTAAAAGCTATACAAGATTGTGACCTATACAAATTTGTCATTTTCCTTTGAAAAAATAATGAACCTTTTTCCTGAAGAGGAATGTGGGATGTTTCAGATACTGTTAGAAGTGACTATTGTGTGGCTTATAGTTTTCTTTGTCAAAAGGGGATGCTCACTTCAAGTTGGGGGAGATAGTAAGAGGGGGAAGGCCATGTCTTCCAATATCTGTGATGTTAAAACAGAATCTAAAAACCAATAAAAGAAAAGGTTTTACCTTGAGCTTTCTCCTGGCATTGAATTTCTTGAGACACTCCACAGTCTCCTGTCTGTGCATCATGGAGGCCACGGTTGAGCGTTGCTGTGAGAAAGAGGTGAAGTTGTTAGAAAAGCAGTAGGAGACCCATAGGAATGGAAAACATTGTTCCCTTGTCCCCACTGACTTGATGCAAACAGGAAAAGGGACTAATGGGGAGAAGGAGGCAGTGGGATCAAACCTATGAGGTTTCCATGACCAGTTCTGATGACAGAGTTGAGAAACACAAATTTCACCCACAATAGATTAAATCCAGGAAGTTTAATTGGTTTAAACCAACCCATCCTCTGAAAAATCAGCACAATATCAAACCATCCTTTCCTCTGGTGTATTTATATGACAACTTTTTTTTGTTAATCTTTTGCTGGATGTGAATTCTTTAAGGGAGGAGAGCTTTTCTAATTTTTTTAATCTATTCTCCCAAATAGTTTACCAAATTATTTTGAAATTACAGTTATCCCCTTCCACATTGCAGGGGTTAGGGACATGGTATCCCCACAACCCTTGTGAAGTTTTTTGGCCCTTCTTTCATACCAGAGAAGTCTGAATTATTATGGTATCAAAGGATACCAAAAATAGTTTGACATTATACAATACAGTACACATACTTTATGCCATTTCTGAATTTCTAAATTTTTCTGTATCATCTGCTAGTCTTCAAGTGTTATCTGTGGCTTCTGCAAAATTTCCAAAAAATTCCCATTTCTTATCCATGAGATATTAAAAATTCAATAGGAAAAGTTGTGATACGGAAGGAATAACCATAATAGATAATTTAATAATACTTCAAAGCCTAATCATCAGTTCAGAAGAAATATGTGTACTGGCCTATTGACCTACCAACCTGGAAAGAATTAAAACTCCTGATCTGTCCTAATTGTAAGAGCTTCTCACATTACAGTCATCAAAAGGACAAGCCCAGGAGCCATAAGGGGATGCCACAAGAGTACCCACCCTCATTTCCATCACTTTCTGGGTGCATAAAGAAAGCCTGACTGTAGAAGTGCTCATGTGTCAAGGCCTGGGGCCCCAAGGGAGACACTTACGCAGACCCATGGGTGCTTCAGGGCCTCATGAGCTGTGATCCTTTTTGCGGGGTTGATGGTTAACATCTGGTTGATAAGGTTTTTGGCTTCAGGAGTGACAGTATCCCACTCAGGGGATGGGAACTAGATGAGAAAGAAGAGGGAAAAAAACTCACAAGAAGAAATCCAGGATGGTGCCTGAAACTTCCTGAAAAGACTTACTTCTCAGCACTAAAAATGGGCCTTCTTTACCATCCCTGACTCACCACCCCCACCCCCAAATCATATACCTCTCTCTCCAGCTCATCATCCTATCTCAAAACCTTCACAAATATTGTTAACTTAACGGAACAGGAAAGCCTGACCCAGCCTTGCCCCTTTCCAATGGTCCTCACCTGGGACTGGCTGCTAAAAAGACCCCTTCCCCATTTGGAAAAAGGTGAAAGTCCTAGGAGTTGGAGAGGGAAGAGGCTAAGGCCAGGGAGGAGTTTCAGTCACATTACCAGTTCAGTCTTTTAGCGTCATAAGGCACAGAGAACCAGTTCTCTGTGAAGAAAAGGCTTGCTGACCCATGTCCAGCACATTCCCAACAGAAGAAGTTTTAAAAAGCTCCAACTTACATCATAAGCTCCAGCCTTGATCTGCTGATAAAGTTTGTGCTGATCTTCATCCCAGAATGGAGGATAGCCCACAAGCAGAATGTAGAGGATCACACCTGAAGAGGAATGTTGGGATGGAGAGGGAAGGAAGGAGAGTGATTTTGTCCCATTCCTCCACGACTGTCCACTTCTACAAACCAAGGCTCAGGGAAACAGATCTCACATTTTGGGCTCCAAAGGCCCACCCCCATACATTTCTGTGTTCTTGTTTTAAACACCTTTTAATTCTGCTTCCTAAGCCAGGTTGGGCCAAGCTGGCTCACAGAGCTTCTGGCCTCCTCTCACTAGAAGGGACTTCAGAGGCCTAGTCCAATACCTCCTCCTTTTAGATAAGTAAATTAAGACCCAGAGAGGTTTAAGTGAAGGCAGAATTTGGAAATGTAAGGGACCTTAAAGAGCATCTACCTCAACCCCTTTTAACCTTCATCCCTCACTGTAGAATATAAGAATCCTGAGGAATAGGACTACTTAATCTACATCTTCCTATCCCCACATCTAATACAGTATCTGGACTATCAAAAGCACTTAATAAATGCTTATGCAGTATTCACAGTGAGCCGAGGACTAGACCAGGAATCAGGAAGACCTGAGTTGAAATCCAGGCTTATCAAATATAGCCTTCAAGAGTGAATACACCTAGTACCCAGAGGAGACATAAGGAGAAGCCTTATTAACTTTGCAATTCTGGGCAAATTACTTTAACCTCTGTCTTAATTTCTTTATCTATAAAATGGGAATAATAATAGCACTGGCCTCCAAGTCTCTCAACTCCAACTCTGTTGTTCTCTTGACTACATTTCTTGCCTCAACAAATAAAATAAAATATCTCACCTGTCATTCTGGATGGGTTTTTTTTCCCCTAGTTCTCCCTTGATTTTTGTAATAACCCCCTGAAGTAGAGATGGATATTATCATCTCCATTTTAAGTGCTAGGAAATTGACCCACAGAAAGCTTAAAAATTTGACTAAGGAAACTCAGCAAATCAATTCCAGAGCCAGAATCCAGGTCTGGTGTTTTTCCCCACTGTTCCAAAAACCATTTAAAGAACACTGAAACAAACAGAGTATATAGAAAAGAAAAATCATGTTCCAATAATGTCGAATTGGTCTGGAACTATCTTTCTCTAAAGGCAGGTAGATAACTCTCCTCACATACTTTATTAAAGTCAAATGGCCTGGAATTGTCTCAGAATAGAAAGAACATGAGGCACGTTACACATTTATGCTATTGCCACAAAGTATCAAAATTAAATACTGTTGTTCAGTCATTGCAATGTTTCAGTCATGAACAGCTTTTCTTGCTGAGATAACTGTAGTATTTCATCATTTCCTTCTCCCAGCTCATTTTACAGATGAGGAAACTGAGGCAAACAGGGTTAAGTTATTTGCCCAGGTTCATACAGCTAATTGTCTGAGGCTGGAACTGAACTCATAAAAATGAGTCTTCCTGACTCCAGGCTTGGCAATCTATTCATTGTACAATTTAACTGCCCCTATCTAACTGCTGGCAAAAAGGATTATAGCCATAAAGAGATCACCCCCCCCCCACAGAGACATATGTGTGTATATGTATATATATATATACACACACATATATATATGCATATACACAAAAAATACACATATAAATACATATATGTGTATGTGAGAAAGAGACAGAGAAAGAGAGAGAGAGTTTTTTAAAAGGCTAAAGTCCCTATCTCTGTCTTTGAACAGCAATTTTAGGACAGTTCACACTTGTCTTGCCTTGGAAGCCAGCTTCCTGGGTCTGATGCCTTTGGGCTTCTCTCCTCCCTCCCTACATCTGTCAGAGCTGGAAGAGACCTTCAAGATACAATCTCTTCATTTTCAGATTAAATGGAGATTTACAAGGCCAACATGTGGGAGGCTAATTATTTCTTTCTAAATATGACAGGTCTCCATTGTTCAAAACCTTTTGAAGGCTTTCTACTGCCTAATGAAGAGAATCCAAACTCCATAATAGTGTCATCTATCCCTCATTTGCATTTTTATGAATTTATGCTATTATATTTTTTAAAGGGGTGGGGTCCTATACTGTGATTTTACTCTAAGTGTGAAAATTCCCTCCACTGTTGCAAACTAGTAATTAATTTATAATTTATGGTTTGGGGAAACTACCTGGGCACATTAAAGGATTAAGTAATTTGGCCAGTCACACAGCTAGTATATGTCCAAGGCACAACTTCTAATTCCAAGACTCAATTGGGTCATGCTGGTTCTTATTATAATATGCATAACCTATATATTACTACCCTTACAAGACTGTAAGATTCTTATAAGTAAAAACACGCCTAACATCTCTGAACCTTTTTCACCTTTTATCGTATACTACGTGCTTAATACATCATTATTAATTGAATGAATGAATAGATAAGCATCTGTCATCAAAGTCAAAGATCAGAGGCTCATTTAGAGTTAGAAGAAACTTTATAGATTATTTAGTCCAATTTACTAATTTTACAGATGAGGAAACTGAGGCCCAAAGAGTTTTGTTCTAGGTTATACAGATATCTAGGGCAACTAGATGACACAATGGATGAAGTGTGACCTAAAGTCCGAAAGACTCATCATCATTACTTCAAATCTGGCCTCAGACACTTACTAACTGTGTGACTCTGGGCAAGTCACTTATCCTTGTTTCCCTCAGTTTCCTCATCTATAAAATGAGCCAGAGAAGGAAATGACAAACTGCTCCAGCATTTTTGCCAAGAAGACCCCAAATGGAATTTACAAAGAGTCAGACATGATTGAAAAAACCTGAAGAACAACAACAATAATAACTATAGACATCTACATCACTAGATAAAATTGTGCTATCTAGTTTATAACTAAACCAATCAACCAGGCTTCCCAGTTATGGCTAGCTGAATTAGTGAGCCTTTGGCATGTGCTTTCTCCTAGTGCCATCTGTCCTAATTCACCTCAGGACCCTACCACAAGTTGTGCTGTTCTCCAGTTCCTATGCAGCCACCCTGGCAGACTCACCACAAGCCCAGATATCCACAGGCTTTCCATAAGCTTCTTTACGAAGAACCTCTGGGGATAGGTAGCCAGGAGTGCCTGCAAAACCTAAACCAGGAAGAAAGAGGACAGACATGAGATGAGGTATCTAAGATTTTGGGTAGGAAGGTTAGCTGCAGCTGGTTCACTGCTGCTGCCCCCCCCCATGACCACACACACACACACACACACACACACACACACACACACACCACAATGCATACATGTGCACACACATGTGCATGCATATACACATGCATGCTCGAATGCAATGTGGGAACACACACACACACACATACACACCCTCTGCCCTTGTACAGCCTCTCACTTACCAAACCATGCTTGCTGGTCTCCCTGCACCTCGATGGCCAGGCCAAAATCTGCCAGTTTCACTGCGGCTCCTTTGCACTTACTTGCCAAGAGGAGGTTCTCTGGCTGTCGGGCCAAGCCAGTCAGCAAAGTGTGCAAATGGCATCACATATTGTGAAAACACAGGGGAAGGGTTAAGAGGGAGATAGGGATAGGGAGTGGGAAACAAAACAGAAACAACAACAAACAGTTTGCAGAAAAGAGTTAGAGACTTTAAACTGAACTCTGCCAAGAAGAGGCCGCCAGGCCCTAGACTGGGAGCTCATTCCATTGGTTCCCAGACCCAGAGTTTGTCAGGATCTGTGCTCAGCAGGGCAGAGGGAAGAGTTACAGCCTTGGTGGCTTGTGGGAACATCACTTCCTAAATATGCTCTGGATCACAAGTTATAAGATTATCAATTTAAAACAAACCATCAGTTCTAACCCCTAATTTTACAGATAAGAAAATGGAAACACAGAGACATAACATGACTTATCTAGGATCACACAGCTAGCAAGTATCAGAGGCAATATTTAAATCCATGCCTTCCTGACTCCATGTCTTTCTGCCTCTCTGACCCAGCCCCACCATCATGTGTCTGGGACCAGGTATCATTGCTTCAGCTTTTTGGACCTCTGGTTTCCCTGTGGTAGGGGTTATCAGCAACTCCAATTCCTTCTAAAAAAAGAATAAGATTTCTCCTTCAGTCATCTTTTCCTGATAGCTCTATCACAGGAGGGACCCAATCTCACAACTTCCTCCCACTCTCTCTCATCACTCTGTCTTAACTTCTATTAAATACCTAAGATTTGAATTCTGATCCCTTTCTACAAAGACTAAGAGATGAGTACAGGCAGTAGAGCTGTCCAGGGTACTAGTAACCACTATTTCTGAGAAAGAAGAAAAACACTCAACTCTTCTCCTGGAGTTAAAGATAGTATTCCTCACCAGCAACTCCCCATCACTATTCTCCTTAGGGTTCAGACTCCTGGTCATTTCTGAGTTGTTTGTCTATAATGAAGATGGCCACGCTTGTGGCTTGATTATCTCATTCATTAAACCAGTCTGCGAAATTCAATTTCCCCGAATAGCTGCTTTGCATTCTCTTCAATGGCTTCCCCTGGAAACTGTAGGATGGACAGAGTTGAGGGTGACCTAGTTACTACTTTGAAGGAACTGTGTAAGTAATTATGATCCTGAAAGGACTTTTCTACTTAAAGTATATTTTTACCAATTTAGAAAGCCAAGAATATGGAACTAAAAGCCTGCAAGCAGGAAGTCTGCTGGCACCCATTTCTGCATTTCATTCTTAGCAAAACAAAAACCCAAACTCACACTCATTCATAGGATCATAGATCCAGAGCTAGAAAAGTCCTCAGAAGCTATCTAGAGCAATGTTCTCATTTTACAGATGAGTAACTGGGACCCAAAGTTAAATAATTTGTCCAAGGTCCAACAGACAATAATTATCAGAGGCAGGTTTTAAACACATCTCCTGATTCCGAAGTCAGAGCTCTTCCCATTGTATCACTTTGCTTCCTAATAGTAGCCTGTATAGCTACTGCCTCCAAATCTTACCCTGCTATAAGAGAAAAAGACCCTTTGCTCCAAAAGGAGGTTCTGCTCTCTAAATGAATGGAAGCCTCACTGGACTCAAACATCAGTTCCAAAAAGGGCAGCAAGAGGCCAGAATAGCCAGGCTACCTGTGATTTATGATACTCTCAATCAAGAAAGAGAAAATTACTTTGGCCTACTCCAATGACTGCTGTATCATGAGCCTGAAAGTGTTAGACACTGCCAGATCAGGTCTTCTAACACAGATTCTAATCTAGCCAGAGAAACTGAGTTACTATAAGGATCCGTTTCAGACCAAAGACTCAATACTTGACCAATTAAGTCCAAAGGGATTTCTCCAAGAGAATACTGATTCTCTCCTTACCCCCTGCCTAATCAAAACCAGTGGAATACTGACTGAGCAGACCCTAGTGGGTGAACAAGAAGGATTCCTGACCCCAGAAAACCACACCCTTGTTTCAACCCAGGGAAGACTGTGATTACAGCTTTAATCTTTATTTCAGATCCAAAAAACTATCAGGGGAAATTGCTGTCAAATTTGTTAAAGCTATTCTATCAAAATCTTCATGTCCACTTTAGCTCCCAAAAGTTCCATTCCAGAAGGACCCACATGTGGCCTGATAGTCTGGCTGAATGCTTGGTTATGAGTCTCTATCTTATTTCCCCATCTGAATTTCCAACATAGTACAAATTAAAAGGAAGATGACTCAGAATGGGATATCTCCAACAATGGAAATCAGATGCTAAATGGATCCTAGCATAACCCATTACCACCCCCAATACTTCAACATACATACAATGGCCAATTTTAAATTCGGTAGGCCTTAAGTAAAAAATTTAACAAGAGCCAGTTGGGCTAATCACGTATTAAAATAACTCTTAGTCAACTATTAGTCATCTAATCAAGGCTAGGGGGTCTCCTTCAAATATGTTTTATTGATTACAGATTTAGAAATAATAGAAGAATCTTTGCAAGGCAACTAGTTCAACCTCCTCATTTTACAAAGAAGAAAACTACAGAGGCCCAGAGGAGCCAATTGACTTGATTAAAGTTATACAGCTTATAAGTAAAAGAGCTGTGATTTGGACCTAGGTTTTCTGACTCCAAATGCAATATTTTCCCCATTATATAGAGCCATAATAGGCATAGTAGTCACCCACCTTCCAAGAAGAGGGGCTTGAAGTAAAAGAGTAGAGCTGAATCATATGTCCAGAGCCTTCACATTTGAAGTGGATAAAAATGGCTTCTCCCTATCTGATGTTGCCCACCTGAAGGCCTTAATGATCCTCATTGTTCTGATATTAGGATGGGGCAGGATATAGCATAGTTACAGTACGTCTAGTAATGCTTAATGGGATCTGCCCAAGGAGACAGCCTTGATGTCCAAGACTAGTTACCAAGATTTTGAGATAAATGATATTGCTCTGGAAATGTTCAATAGATCTCTACAAGATTTGTGAGCTGCCTACCTTAGTCCACTCAACCTTTCATACACACACCCAAAATGCCAGAAAATCAAGGGCATATATAGGTGCCCAAAGCCTTGGTTTGGGACTTCAAATTTCACTACACAGAAAGAAGACTATAGGAAAGTTTTATCTCACAGCTATGGCTAGCTGCCCAGTATCACACAATTTATGTTGCTGCCCATCAAGCTTGCACCAAGCAGATGGGCTTCTCAGCTCCTTCTGCCTCTCTCCATAATCTCCTAAGGCCTCTGGCTCATGAGTGGAGGGTGATTTATTATAATCAACATGGTTTCTGAGCTTATAGAGTTGCTGGAACCAATGCTTTTTCATCTTTTCCACATCAACAGGGACCAAACAGCCTCCAACACTGGCTCTTAAGGACTATTCCAAAAATTCCATAAGTTCTGACTGAGGTACTTTTATTCTGGAGAGCTAGATCAGGAAATTCAAGGAATTTTTGGAGGGATAGAACTGTCTTCTGTGCATGTTCTTCAAAGCTCATCTAGAATTGGTAAAGTCAATGTATGGCTTCAGCTAAAACTTCTATATAAGCAAACCTTCCACTAGGAACATAACAGCACAGACTTTTTCCAGTAGTGAGGCAGAAAGGAGTCACTTTGTGAAAATTTGTCCCTAGATGGAACTGGAAGGAGAGAATTAGAGAAGATAGCTGGAACGAGATAAGAGTGAGAATTATGGAAAGGCTGAGGTGGTTTGCTTTCTGCCAAACAGGTAAAAGATAAATCAGAGCAAGCTCCTGAACCACATTACACTAGGATGAGGTTCCCCTTTGGGCCCATAAAAACAAGAGGGAGAATCATACTGGCAAGCTACTCTTTGGCTGAGATGATCTTTTCTGCATCATCCACAATAGAGCTCAGCCTCTCAGGAATTTAGAGGAGACATTTAGGAAATTACAACCCCATTTAACCCCTACCCATGTTTGAAAATCATATTTCATGTGGAGGTAATTCATTATTATTTTTTTAAAAAAGGTGGAAGGGAGACATAAGATCTTGAGATTTTAGAGTCAAAAGAGATCTTAGAGAACACTTAGTCACAAAATAAGTATCTCTATGCATGAATTTTCTAGCATGAAGGATAAAAAAAGTCATATTGAAAAGTATATTTCATTATGTTCACCAATACATTATATTAGGATAGTGTAATGGACATTATCCATTATTGCTATTTGGGTAATTTCTATCTTGCTCACTTCTAGTCCTGGCTTTCAAAGGCCTGGGTGTAGAGAGATCTAATGGAGTCTGAGTGATCTCTAAGTAGGAGGTAAGAAGCCTACATTTCCCCTCTGTCAGTCTCAATGGAGTGGACAATAGACCTTCTACAGGCATGGAAGGACTTTCTCTGAGGCTCACTGCCACTGATTCTCATCTTAAGTTCTTGGTCCACTCTGCAATACCCTTTTTGTCCCCAGTACACTGTGTAGGCTTATTGTAATTAAAAAAGGAGTTTCACCCTGGAGCATTTGGGACACTCTCTAGCCCCAGCTGAAAGATGGAAGAGTTGCTTCCTGCAACAGACTCTTTTTGTTTTTGGTCTATGCTGGAATCGTCTGGCACATTCTCATCAGTAATTCTTCTTATTACATTCAAAACACACAATATAGTTTTTAATTGGGGGATTTTTGTTTTTCCTCTTTTCAGGAAAGATTCTCTCCCTGTTTGCAGGAACTACCTGGAGAGGGAAAGGAAGCACAAATTGGAAACATCTTGGTTCTAGAGTTAATTAGAAAATAATGAACAGTATCAACAAAGTTAAGGCTAAGAGAAAAACCAAGCCCCAGCCCCTGAGAATCTTCAACTACAACATCCAGATACTACCAGTCAACCATAATAATGTCCTCAACACTCTCTCTCTCTCTCTCTCTCTCTCTCTCTCTCTCTCTCTCTCTCTCTCTCTCTCTCTCTCTCTCTCTCTCTCTCTCTCTCTCCCCCCCCCACCCAAATGCCCAGCTGTAGGAGAAAAGGTAGTTTTTCTTTCATACTCTGAGAGCAGCTGGGGATTCTCAGGTTTTTTCTTATTGTGACAGGAAGTTAGGCTGCATTAGAGAGCCAAGAACAAACCAGGAAATACAGAGCACTTACATGGTGAAAGAAAACAAAGGACTAGGACGGACACAAAGAAAACCAAACAGAGCATGCAGAATGGAGAGGGGCCACTTGATCTTAGGTAAGGGGCATAAGACCTGAAAACTCTGAGGAGGAAGCCTGATGGCAGTGATGTGAGCATCCAAGTGTAAAATTAGAGCTTGATGGAATGAATGACTTCAACTTCCCTGCTCTGAGTAGAACTGAAAGTCTCCCCCATTCCCTACCCTTTGCACAAGAGTCCTGCACTTTTCTACCTGATCATTGCTAACTTGAAATATCTCAGAATACCCATGATGTTGTAGAAAGGGGCATGGATTCCAGAAACGCAAGTGCCCTACTGATCCCAGAAGTATCAGACCACAAGACAGATCAATCCTACCATCATCTAGGCAGCAAATACAACCACTCATAACCAAGCAAGACTGGGGCTAGTGAGCAAAAGGTATGACATTCTTGTGGCACATGGCACTAACTTCCAGTCCAGGGCTCCTCAATCACAGCCCAGTTGAGGGAAGGCTTGGCAAGAAAAAGCTTCTCTTTGAAAAGTAGGGAGGAAAATAATAGAAAGGGAAGAAATCTTGCTCCTCTTAGCTTCTAAGCTTCACTTCCAAAGTCACTTCAAATAGCTGATCACTGTACTCTGCCCAGGCATCCTCTGGCTACCAGATACCGGAATGGCAGTGTTGGAAGGACAGTGGGAAAAGCCTGTGTTGTTTGTAGAAGACCTGTCCAAATGCAGCAGCCCTGTCACATACCCAACAAGCCTCCTGGCAGACTAACCAGAGAGTGCATGTCCATGAAAACACAGTCACGGGTTTAGAGCTAAAAGAGACCTCAGAAGCCTTCTAGTCTAACCTTCATGAGCCCAGAGCAGGGAATTTATTTACACAAGGTCCACAGATTAAATAGCGAAGTTAGGATCAAGTCCCGACTCAAACTCCAGAGCTCTTTCCATTAAGTCGTACTGCCTGAAAATCTGGTTTGGTATCAGTAAGGACACTAAGGCACCAATTACACCCTGTTAATACCCTATCACTCTCCATGTACACACAAATACAGCAATGTATGGAATGGGATGGGGAGATTAACGGTTGTCAAAAACCACTTGGAACCACTTGGAGATGACCCCATGTTTTGTTTTGTTTTTAAATTTCTAAAAAGCATGCAAGATACGAAGACGGACGGAAAGACGACAGACGGACAGAGCATTGAGGCAGAAAACTCACCTTGAGGTCTCTGTGGACGACCCCCATTTGGTGGCAATGGAGAACAGCCTCCAGGATCTGCTGGATGCAATGACTGCATGCAAACACCAGGGGGCGTGTTAGTTCACGGTGAGTGGTAACAACCACAAGGCTGGTGGGAGGGGGTGACGAGGGAATGGGAAAAAAGGAAAAGGAGGTGAAGGAAAGGGGAAAGGAGAAACAGGAGGAGGGGGAGGAAGAGAAAGAAAAGAAGGAAGAAGAGGAAGAAAAGAAGGGCGAGGAGGAGGAGATAATGGAGGAAAAGGAAGAGAGTGGAGAACAAAGGACTCCCTTGACCTTAGCTTCTACACTAAGAGGAATTTCCTCACATGGGAGGTTTCCTCTTATTCAGCATTTTAGGGAAGGAAAGCTGCTTGGGTGGGTGAGAAAATACTTGTCACTGATAGAAAAATATATCTTCCCCTCACTAGCTCTTCTCCTCCAAAGCCCCCTTCTTTTGTTGGGGAGGGGTGTGTGTGTGTGTGTGTGTGTGTGTGACACAGAAAAACACACAGAAAGAAAGAGAGAAACAGAGAGATAGAGAGAGAGACGTAAAGTCAGAGAGAGACAGAAAGACAGTGAGCCCCAAACTCTGCCCAGGGTGAGTGGGGGGAGGGTTCCCCTGGGCTCCCAGATTTGTTAAGAAATGAATTTTCACAATATCAAGAGAAATCTGGAGAAAAGGATGGAAGAAAGAAGAGAAGGAAGAGGGAGAGGAAGGGAGGAAAATGAAAAAAGAAGAGAAGGAGTGCAGGGATCATTAGTGCCCAGGAAGCACCTACGGTTTGGAGGATAGAAGGAAGAGCCAGCTGGAGAGCATAGCAGGTTAGTAGACCCACCTCCCAGGGGTCTCTGCCTGCACCAAGGTTCCAACATTGAGGCAGTCAGGACGACCCAAGCAGAAAGACAGCCACATTTAAGTCAGTGAGGCCATGAGGAGAAGAAAGGAAGGAGCCCGCCAGTCTCAAGCCAGCCACCTGCCCCTCAACCCCAGGCCTCATTCCTAAGGCAGACAGTTGGGCAAGAAGCAAGTGCAGGGGCCTTTCTGGGAGCTCCATCTCCTAGCACTGAAATGAAGGGAAGGCAAAGGCCTGTCCTCCTGCAAGGAACACTGAGATGGAGGAGTTCTGGCAGGGACTCCTCCTGACTTACCTACATCCCCATCATCTGCACTCATCCTCCACTCCCCTACAGCTCTCTGCTCTGTTCAGCTCAGCTCCATCCTCTGAAGCTGGTGTTTCAGCTACTCACTGAATTCAGCACAGAAGATGTAAGATCACGTATATTAAAGAATGGTGGGGTTATCTACACAATGAAGAATTTTCAAAGTGAAAGAAAAACCTTCTTTCTTCTACCTTCTCACTTGATTCAGGCCATTCTACTAGTGATAGGAATTGGAAATGAAAAGAATGAAGATATGGGGAAGGGATTTCATAGGGTGGAGATTAAAGCCCAAAATTTTCATTGCTTCCTAGAGGAGGGAAGCTGTAGGTCATCCCCTGACACCAATCCTTTCCATCCTAAGTTATACTTGTTGCTAACTTCATGTTCTCAACATTCTAAGAAGCACCTCTGGGGTTGTCTACTAGGGTTGACACAGGCTGGGTCCAAGGAAGAAAAGGAGACAGAAAGAAGAAAGGAGTTGGGAGACAGAAAGAGAAGAGAGAGAAAAGGATAAGCATATGGGAGGGAAAGAATAGCTCTCCAAGGTATAAATGCCACGGTTTGTCCCATCCTGATGTAGAGCCAGATCTGGTCAGAAGTAAGATGTTTTGAGACTGGCCTGTGGCCACTGGTGGCTTGGTAGAATCCAGGACTTCCAGGTCAGCTACCTGAAGTGCTGAGGATTGGTGTCTCATTTCAGGCTTTATCTTTCAGGAATATATAATAAGCCTGGTCAAAGAGACCAAAAGACTGAGGACAAATACATGTTTTTCCCTTCTCCATCTCTTCTGGCATCTACACTAGATTTAGATGTGGAACACAGCTGAAAAATAGAGCTAGAGGGATAACCAGAGGAGTTCCAGGAAAAAAAAAAAGTAACTTCCCTTTTTATGCAATATCCAGGAAGTTTTTTGGAAGAAGTCCTAGTATTCTACCAAATCCTGCCCAAATGGCAAATGGGTCCAATCTGCAGTCATCTCGTCAAATGCCACATTTTTACAAAGGAGAATGCTAAAATTATATAGGCAATATGATGCTTTCCACAGCACCACACCGCTTTGTTGTGGGAGTAGTTTTCTTAGAAGAATCCTTAGTCCTCTATTTCCAACTGGTCTTATGATTCTGAATGAACTTTTTTCAAATTCATGACTTCAGTATTTCTTGAAATAAGAATTCTCAAACAGCTGTTTGATTCCAGGAAACCAGCTCCAATCTACTGCATTGCTGCTACTGCTGGTGCTTTGTGCTGATGACACCTCCCAGCCATGCAGCTCTGGTTGTTGAGTAGTCCCCTCCATTGCTATGTAGCAGAGAAGGAGCAAAGAATTTACCAGAGCCATCCTAGTGAGGTTTCTGAAAAGATAGTCATGACCTGCCATCTAGGAGAGGGGTGGGCGGAAGGAGGGGAATTTTTTTCCCCCTTAGGCAATTGGGGTTAATTGCCATGGGTCATACAGCTAGGAAGTGTTAAATGTCTGAGATCAGATTTGAACTCAGATCCTCCTGAAGTCAGGGCTGGTGCTCTATCCACTGCACCACCTAGCTGCCCCTAGGAGGAGAAGGTTTTGTAAGGGTCAGTGTTGAAAAATTACCCATGCATATGTTTTGCGAATAAAAAGCTTTAATAAAAAAAAAATGAAAAGATAAGTCACGTTGCTGCTGCTAAGGCAGTACTACCATCTAAAAATGGGTACATCTAGCCATTAGTAAGTCCAAGGAAGAGGGAAGGAGAACAGCCCTCAGAGTAGGGTCACATCCAAGGATTCCTTTTTATCAGTAATGATCCCTCTACTGAGGGATCTACTTCAACTAGTGGTTGAAGAGGATATCGATGACCAATTCTGATGCCAGGAGAAAGAGCCTGGAAATCATATTCCACTGAACCTGTCTATAATCTCTTTATTTCTGAACATAGAAGAGAGATTAGGTGCTGTGGCTAACTCAACCTCCTCCTGTTAACTGTTACATGACTATACATGTCTCATTTCCTTCTTATCTCTACCTGATTTAGGCTTGACTATTCATGGGGCTAATATCCTAATTCAGACCCTTATGCTAGAATTCTCAACTATTTCCTAATTGGTCTCTCTGCCTTTAATCTCTTTTCTTTACAATTCATCATTCACCTAGATGGCCAAAATAATATTCTTAGGCCTAGGCTGAATTATGTTGTCCAACATATGAATCCTACTCAATGACTGTCAGTGGCTTCCTGTGTTCTATATTTAAGGCCCTCTCCAATGAGGCTCATAGTAGATGCTTACTAGATGTTCACTGAATTAAAGTGAGTTATTCATTTATTTATTATTTTAAATAAATAAATATTATTTACAATTTTAAAAGTTGTTTACAGAATTGCTCCCCTGAGCAGTCAGGCCTGAGCTTTGTTACCTAAGTTTCTTAGGCAAGGTGCCTAGGCAACAACATTAACCAGCACTTTGCCACAATACTGTAAAAGCCCCAAATGTACAGAATCTTCTATCCTGAGGGTCTCAGCCTACACGAGGGATGGAATTTTATCTCCTTTGTACGACAGATTAAAAGAATGAGGGTCCGGGAAAGAAAGATATTCATTCCCAGTGCTAGAACAACCATTATGCCCTCTTGATTTTGGCCAGGAGACCTCCCCTTTCTCTGCTTGACTGTTTCTATTAAGGGACAAGAGGACAGGGTTCAACCTCCAACTCTTTCCCTCTTTCCTGGCCTGCCAGTGGTAGCTAGAATAGGATCAAGCTTCTGCTGTCCCTCTCAGACCTACCCTATGGTTCTGGTTTGCTTCTTGTTTATGATGAGTATCAATAGAAGAAGGTCATTATATCTAATTCTGCCTTGGTCTAGGAACAAATATATTTCTTGGTCACATGAGCGAGTCAAACCTTTACTTTACTCCCATAGGCAACAAAGACCCCTGAATCTTGCCAAATCTTGCTCAAATGGTTGATGTGCCCAAGAAATCAGACATCCAGAGACCATTTCATCAATAAAATATTTCTTCTCTTTACTTAACACAGTGCTTGGCACATAGTAGCACTATATATAAATGCTATTCCTTCTCCTTTCCTCTTCCTTGTTTCAAAGAATGGTGAAAACTAAGGTTCAGACACCTGGAACACATGGATTTTCTGGTTCTGGGCCAAATCTCTGTAGAGTGTGAGATTCCTCCAAGTCATAGTTCTCATGCAAGCAAAGACACCGAATTGGAATGAATTTTAAAGACTGAGTTCAACCCACTCATTTTTATAGATGAGACAGAAAAGGAAAATAGCCTGCCTAAGGTCATACAGGCTAAAAGAGTCAGAGCCAGAATCCAAATCCCAGTTCAAAGCCAATGTTCTTCCTATTAGACCATCTGCCACTGGCAATATCAGATTGAATATTGACAAAGGTTTTTCTTTCCTGGTTCCTCCTCCCTTTTCTACCAGGAAAAAAATATGAGGGATCCCTAGAAGCCTGATTTTGGAGCTCTTTCATGCTGCCATCCCAAATAACTCCCCAGCAGCTGTTTCCTCCATTTCACCCATGTAATAGGCAGTCTTTCTAGATCTCTCATTGTTGCGCTGTCTCCTTCTGCATCTTGCATTCCAAGATATTGGCAACCTACTGCCCTATGTGGCCTATCCTGTTCTCTCCTGGCTGGTACCAGTGACAAATTCAACAACTATTGTTATCCTTTCCACATCATGGGACTTAGAAGTACAGCACCTCCATGAAAATTCATGTAAAATTTTTTGGCTCTCTCTTCATACCAGAGAGGAAGTCTGAATTTTTTCTTTTTCTTTTATGAGATGTTTACAGTACCACTTTGTAAAATTTGGGTTGATATTATAAAATTTCACACATATATATTGCATATATGAATATATATGTATATACATATTAATATACATAGATGTATACTGCATTTCTGAGTTTCTAAACTTTTTCTGTGTTATCTGCTGACCTTTGACATACAAAGATCATCTGTTTAATTTTTTTTGCCAACCTGAGATGAATCAAAATCATGATGAGGGAAGTCATGAAGTGGAAGGGATAACTATAGTTTATACCCCCCACTAAAACACTTCTAATAGGGAATCATTTGGCCTCTGCTTGAATATCTTCAGTGACAGAGAGCTCACTGGCTCAGGAAGCTCTAGCCCATTTCACTAGAAAGCTCTTTCCTTTGTCAATTTTATAATCTAAAAGTTATCAACTCTCCCTGTCCCCCAAACCTGACCATTAGAGTTAGTTCTGAGCTCTGAAAAATACCAAGTGAATCAATTTGTACTTCTTTGGGATGACCTTTTAATCATTCAAAGGAGACTATCACAATCTTTTCTTCTGCAAGTTAAACAACTCAGTTCCTTCTTAAATGACTCAGGTTCTAGGTTCCTCTTGCTCACCCTTCTCTGGCTATGTTTGTAGCTTGTCAGTGTCCCATCTAAACTGTTACATTTCAAAATCAGCACAGTTCTCTATTTGTGGTTGGGCTACTGCAAAGTACAGATAAGTCATAATGACTCCTAAAATGTGTGAGTCTTTTAATACAGACCTGTCATACACTGCCCTTGTATTTAGCTTGTCTGTATTTAGCATTACTTGTCTTTTTCACAATCCTTTCCACCTTTTATTTTTTTTAATAGAAATGTCAGACTTCACATTTAGCCAAGCTAAAATTCTTTATTTTTTAATCTCAGTCATCTGGACTATTGAGAAAATTTTAAATTTTAATTCTCTCATCAATCTTATTATCCATTCTTTTCAGCTTTAGGACATCTGCAAATGGGTGTAATTATGTAGAATGCTTACCCATAGAATGTGAACCCCTTGAGGACAGGGATTATTTTGGTTTCTGTCTGGTATTTCCAGGATTTAGTATAATTCCTGGCATATAGTAGGCAGTTAATAAATATTTGCTTATTTAGATTAAATTTAAAAAAAAAAAACAACCTTTGTCTTTCTCTAAGCTACTAAAATGCTGAACAGAAATGTCAATGGACATTTAGAAGTTATGGTTGTTTAAGATGCTCTAATTCTCTTTGAAGGTCTGCATTCAGGCCACATCTCATTATCTTATCCAATTAAGGAGACATGTTGCCAAAATGTTTTATTTGTTTTCCTTCTGAAACTTAGATCCTCTTTATCACTAGTACTCCTCTGGGCTGGGTTGAAACTACATCCAAAACACCATGAATTTAATTTGATATATATCATTCTTGATCTTTAGAAACTCTCAGGGGTCTCTAGTGATCCGAGAATTATTTTCTTAAAACTCACAAACCATATTCTAAAAACTCACAAATCTCTTCCAGAATTTTGCCAGAAATTGATGATAAATTCAGCAATCTGTAGTTTCTGCACAGGAAGAAAGGAAAGAAACACAGTATCCAGGAATTGTGCTAAGCACTTTGGAAATATTTCATTTTGAATGAAATGGGAAACTGAGAACTTCTCAGAATAATAACCTTAGGTAGTTTAGGCTCTTATTAATTATTGAGCTCTGGGAGAAGAACAAGATTGCTCATCCAGCAGAAATGTTTGAGATAACCCTTTTGACCCCTTTGTTCAAGATTATGCCTGAAAACAGACCAGATCACCTTGATAAAAGGTTTAGTAGTTTAAGAATATTTAACACTCTTGCTTAATCACCCCCTTTTCTTAATGATATACCCAGCAAAGGTATTAGAAACATTTATTGCTTAACTAAGACACTGGTGCCACAGAGACCTACATGCACACCAAAGACAAATATTGGATTGGCTGATGACTTTAAAAATTAATTAGGGGCTTAGGTGAGTTAAAGGAGGGGGTGTTTCTGTAATCTTGACTATATAGTTCTGTTACCTATGGCTTCCCTTCTCCAGCTCTCCTGGGAAAGGGACTACCTACTTCTCTCCAGATTCTAATAAAACTTTTAATCTTCACTTTGAGAGATTTCCAAATTGTCATTTCAAGGGTCGCATTATCCCACACAATTTGATCCTCATGACTACTTTAGAAGGTAGGTGCTCTTAATATCTTCATTTTTATAGATAAGAAAACTGAGGTAAAATGAGGTAAAGTGACTTGCTCAGTCGCACAGTTATTAAGTGTTTGAAGTAGGATCTGAATTCAGGTCTTCCAGCCTCAAAAACCACTCTGCCAATTTAGCTGTCTCTAAAGAGAAAACTTTCCCCTATTTTGAAAACTAATACAACAGTCTCCAGCTTACTGATATTTTTCCTATACTAGTCAATTTCTTAAAGATTGCTAATAACAGCTAAGAGACTCTATGGGTTTCTTTAGTATTCAATGGTATTACCCATCTAAGGCTAGCAATGCAAGCTCATTTAAAAATCCCTCTCCTGGCTTCCCTTTCTTATCTTGGATGGACAAATCCTACTTCCCCCCACACACACACCTTTCTTCTTTCTGGAGAGGACAGAAGAAAGCTGGGTGCTGAATGGCTCTAAAATCTCTGCTTCATTAAAGTCACAAGTCTTAATGCTCCAAGCTCTTCTTGAAACAGCCTTTTCTGTTTGTTGTTAGGTTTCTAGTATATTTTGGAAGCCCCAGGTCACTCTGCTTTACCCTTCTGGTCTTGTCCTAGCCTTCCACGTTCATCCTGATTTTTTCAATGCTTCTTCTTCTATTCTTTAAGCACATCCTTTTCCAAATCTGGGCTCATCAGAGAGTAAGTAACCTGAACTATATTCCCCTTTTAGAGTCTCTACCTATAAGCTCAGATCTCATTTTTCTCTGAACGTTTTTTAGAATCTGGTTTCTAATTCTCCAGTCTAAGATGTCCAGTATTCTCTTACTTCTTTGTTATGAATTTCAACACAACAGAGCCATACTTTCTCAGTGTCTTGTCACTTCCTCATCACCAATTAGTTCTTCCTTGTTGGTCAGCATTAAGCCTAATGGAATAATTCTCCCTGCCTCTGTTACCTCCCAAGATTAAACTCTCAAGTACGACAAGAAAAGAAAAAAATAAAGAAAAACAGAACAAGAAATAATCAATGATCTTGCCATGTTAGGCGGACCTTTACAGAAGAACCCCGGCAAGAATACCCCAAAATATACAGGTATAAAGGGGTAGCTGTCCACATTGCTGGAGGGCTCACTCATGTCAGTGGATTGAGTCCATCAAAGTTTCAAAGTATTGAAAGAATTGCCCACCTGTCTCATTTGGAAAGGACAGCATGTGCATGCAATAGGTGTTCGGTGTCAGATTAATTATGTTGCCACAACCAGATTATTTCCTGTTCTTCCCTTTTAGTTTTACTAGCTCACACCTTGGTACCAGCATACACCTTTATTCACAGGGCTACTCCCTGCCTTGCCTCCTTTTAAAACTTATTTCTTCCAGACAAATTATATAACTCTGTTCCTCCACTAAAGTCTTTTTCTGATGCCTCTAGTGACTCTGGGTTCTTAGAGGTTCTGCTAGTGGAATACAAAATCTTATAGGTTCTAGTGATCAGGGAAGGCCTGTCCTCCAAGAACCACCTCAGAGTCCCCAAGAGCCAACCTTCACCTGGGTACACTCTCCTGTTTGCCTAGGGATGTGGTGCTCACTGACAGCACAGCAACTGAAGGGAAAACAGTATCACTGGTTGTATCTAAAAAGAGTAACAGTGGCTAGCACCCTGCTAAGAGACTTCATCCCACCCCCATCTATAACTTCCAGTGCCATTCCCCTACCTCATTTCTATGAAACTCAACCCTGAATTGATTAACAAAGGCATGAATCAGCTGACATCCTCACTGTCCAGGCTGGCCCTTCCTATGGCCCTCCCCGTTTTGCCTTGGCTCACAGAGCACCCCACATTGGGCTTCAGCTGGTCCAGACCAAAGACTACAATAGTTAGGATTTATGCCCCCTCAAGAGGAAGCCCGTCCCCAAAGGAAGCAGAATCATGGCACTGGACTCTGACATCTACTCTCTTCCCAAAACTGTGTTGTTCATAGGCTAATAGTCTCATAGATCCTCAGAATCCTTTAGAGGCCATGTATTCTAAATCTTTTTTTTTTTTTAAACAGATCATGAAACTGAGGCCCAGAGACATTAAGTGTGTTGCTCAAGGTCATAAAGGTGTCAGTTGCAGAGTCGGGATTCAATCCCAGTTCTCTACCTTCAGACCCATCATTCTTCATCCTGTACCACATGGAAGATCCCTAGACCCTGCAGTTTGGAAAGATTTCCTGAAATCAGGAGCTTTTCACTTGCTAAGTCTGTTTTAAAAGTCAGGCCTTGACTCAGAGCAGGTAGAATCAACAGCAAAGGACCTACAGAGCTCTAGGATGGGCAAAAGACTGGGAGGAGAAAGTAGGCTTGAGGGGCTTTGAGTTTCAAGATGAATCTCCTTATTCTAACCATCCTTCCTTCTCCCTGGGTGTGGCAATGCCTTCTCAAGCCTCAGACTTCTGATGACCCTTCATCCCATATGGCAGTCATCTCTTGACTCCCCAGGCAAGAAGATGTGGCCATTTAGAGGTATTTTGTATGATCACAGATCTATAGCTGGAAGGAAGTTCAAAGGCCAGCTAATGCAGTCAATTCATTTTCTATGCAGTACTTTCTTGGCATTTGTGAGATCAGGACAGGATAGAAAAATGCTCACTGATCTCAGGCAAAGACTCAGGCAGGTTAAATTACCTATTCTAAGCCATACAAGTAGTAAGCATAAAAGGTCAGATATGAACCAGGTGGGATGGAGTTGTCTCCAGATCAAAAAGACATAAAAAAATGAGAACCAGAAAGAGACAAACATAAAAAAACAAAGAGGGAAAGGTAGAGAGAGAATGAATAAAGACTGGCCTGTGCTGTTGGTTTTTTTTTCTTTTCATCACTTTTCTGAAGGGGGGAAGATGTTAATCTTAAGAGGCTAAGAAGGTAGCTGGGTTGATACTCCTGGTGATCTTGGTCTCCCTCAAAAGGAACATAGCCAGCCATGTGCACCAGAGGGTGGGGACTCGCCTTGACTTCTAGCACATGCATGCCTGGCTCCAACAACACCTCCCTACCCCTGAAGCTGCTGGCCCACCCCCCACTCCCTGTGACAACAGCCCCATGTGGCATTTCCATCTTGAACAGGCTCAGCTCTGTGGTGACAGCAAAAGCACTCCCTACCCAAGGGTGTGAGCAGGGGAGAGGGTATACTGACCTTCAGGTCCCTGTGTACAATGGCATAGTGGTGAATGTATGTTACGCTTTCTAATATCTGATGGATACAGTGACTGCAAAACAAAATAGGGTGTGGGGAGGGGGGCAGGCAGGCAGGCAGGGGAGAAGGTCAAGGAGAAAGAAGAA
>JAJPUD010019781.1:15378-25908 GCA_023553655.1 Myrmecobius fasciatus | reverse complement strand
AATTTTATTTTTCAGTGAATTGCTGTCTTTTACCAATTCACTATTTTTATTTTCCAGTGAGTTGGCGACTTTTTCCCATTCACCAGACTTATTTTCCAGTTTTTCACATCTCTGTTGCAGGGCGATGTTTCCTTCTTGCACTGCTCTCAGTTTATTTCCCCAATCTTCTTCTAGCTCTCTTTTGAGATTCTTTATGCAATGTTCCAGGTAAGCTTTCTGAAAGGGAGACCAGCTTATGTCTACCTTTGTGGCTTTATCTGGGATTGTTTTCAGAATCTCAGGATCTGGGGACTGCTCTAGTTTCTCTCCGTAAAAGCTGTCTATGGTGAGAGCTCTCTTCTTCTTGCTCACGATGTTTAGCTGAGGTATCAGTCAACAGCAAGGAATTCTGCAGCCTCAGCAGCAGCAGTGGCAGCAGTGGTAGCAGCAGCAGGCAGGATTTCAATTTGCCCTGGGGCAGTTTGCCTAGTTGACTTCCGGTCTGGGGCTGATCTTGATAGATCCGCACTAGGACCACACTTTCAGCTGCTCTCAATCCACCCTTTATCAAAGGTAGACCTGCCAAAGCACCTGCCCGCAAGCAGAGCAAAGTGGCCCAAGGGTCTCCCAGGGACTTCCTGGCAGCCTAAAATCTTCTGGTCCATCCCAGCCCCGGACTTGCACCCCAGCTGGCCCCTGGCGTCTGAGCGCTGGGAACTGCTCGATCCCCGGCCCATCTAAAACTGACCTCAGAAGTACTTTCAAAGTAGATATTTGATAGAAGTGCGTTGTAGTCCAAGTGTTTCGTGAAGCCCTCACTCCAGAACCAGTTCAGGGGCTCAGTTTGTCTGTGTCTGAGGGAAGGTCTCAGGAGCTTACAGAGAAGCTGTCTGCAGTTTGCTATCTTGGCTCCGCCCCCTCCCTTGGCTGCGCCCCCTCCCTTGGCTCCGCCCCCTCCCTTGGCTCCACCCCCCTTCCCAAAGAGATTTTAAAGGAAGGAAAGGGACCCACATATGCAAGAATGTTTGTGGCAGCCATTTTTGTAGTGGCTAGAAACTGGAAGCTGAATGGATGCCCAACAATTGGAGAAAGGCTGAATAAATTTTGGTATATGAATGTTATGGAATATTGTTGTTCTATAAGAATGACCAGAAGAATGATTTCAGAGAGGCCTGGAGAGACTTGCATGAATTGATGCTGAATGAAATGAGCAGAACCAGGAGATCATTATACACAGCAACATCAAAACTATATGACAATCAATTCTGATGGACATAGCTCTCTTCAACAATGAAATGCTTCAAACCAGTTCCAATTGGTCAGTGAAGAAAGCCATATGCACCCAGAGAGAGGAATATAAAATGTGGACCACAACATAACATTTTCATGCTCTTTATTGATGTTTGCTTGCATTGTGTTTCATTTCTCAGACTTTTTTTTTTCTTGTAGATAAGATTTTTCTTGCACAGCAAGATAAGTCTGGAAACATGCATACATATATTCAATTTGTCAAGTATTTTAACATTATTAACATGTCGTGAACTTCCTGCCATCTAGGGGAGGGGTGGGGTCTAGAGGGGAAAAATTAGTAAAGAAAGCTTTGTAAGGGTCATTGTTGAAGAATTACCCATACATGTGTTTTGCAATTAAAAAGCTTTAATAAATAAATAAATAAAAGTTTAAAAAAAATTAAAACTAGAATGATGAAGATGATAAACAATATAAATATGTTGAAGGCAAATATCCCCAGATTTCTGTAATGTGTCTTCAGGACTCTGATTATACATTTGTCATTTATTTTTTAAATAAGGCATTCCAAATATTGTATAATTAATTGTTACAGAGAATTTATTATCTCGATGAAGGGTCTCTTACAAAAGAGCTACTTAACAGAAATCTAAGGAGGGTGTGAAAAAGGAAGGTACTAATATTGCTTTACATGTAAATTATGTAAGCCTTGAAAAAAAACTTTTGTATCTTCCACTTTAATACTTGTTCTTTTTCATATATAATTATCACCCCCTTGCCTCCAAAATAGATGTGAATGAAGACTCTAAAGTCTTCTGAAAATTTTTGAGATTAGTGCCAGTACTTGGGGAGAGGAAAGGAGCTTAATCTTCCTGAATTAAGACCCATTAAAATAAAAGTGCACACATTAAAGAAATAAAGAATTTAGATGCCATGCTATTAAGTTCATATAACGTACTGATATTAATTTATTGTCTATGGTTTATTTAAGCATGATATAGATTCTCTACTTATATCTTTTTACCATGTCTTTTTTTTTAACTGTGGCTTTATTAGAAATCCTGATTGTTAATCCTGTTTTGTTTTGTTTTTTTATTTCACCTAAAAGGCAATAGATTCTGCTCTAACTCTTCATTTTATATTATGTGAAGCTTTATGTTTTAAGTACGTTTCTCATTTATGTATGTATGTATGTATGTACATATTGGTGGATGCTGCTTTTTACCCATCCTTCCATTTTCTTCTGTTTTATTAATTATTTAGTCATTCATATTCATAATTATAATTATAAATTATATATTTTACTCCATCTTAATCTTTTGTGTCTTTCTTTCTTTATCTCTATCTTTTGCTTTATAAATAAGATAGTTATTAAAGAAAAAAATTGCCTAATATTTATAATCCATAACTGAAGCTCTCTGTTTACATTTCTCTGCCCTTCTTCTTCCACCAGCCTTGCCCTTATCATGAATTTTTATTCTTTCATATGTAACAAAGACCTGGCACAGGTATAGCCTACTACATGGATTATACTCCATGTGAAAGAGGCTGTGGAGCCTATTTCCCAAGGATTCATGACAGCATGTAATTCAAGTGACTTGGAGTGATTTGGAGTATATATATTCAGTAGTTTCTCCTAGTCTGCTAAACACAGTTATTATATTACTTTTATTAATTAATTATATAAGTTAACTTATATTAGGTAGAATATTACTGCAACTCAAAATGCCTTGGCTAGTCAGAGACTTGGCATTCTCTCTAGCTTCTATCTTTTAGGATTTCTGTTTTTGGTTTGATTCTCTCATAGAGGGTGTCTAGTGAAAAGCTATGCTATAAGGGGAAAGTCATTGGACTTGGAAGGACAATATGTCACACCATGAAAATGGTGTTTGATACTTTGTTCTTTTATTTATGTGAAGAAGATTAATATTGTTTATAATTTTGTGAATTTTGAAAAATCAAGAAAGTGAGTCATCCAGGCAACAAAGAATCCAAGTTTTTAAAGAGTCTGGGAATCAAGTTCAAGGAATAAACTTATAAATTGCTTAGCATCAGTATATTGAAGAGTGAGAAACAACTTCTGGGTCAGTAATTGAGAAGAATGTGAGCATAAAGGATAGTTAGGATCTTGAGCACTTAACATAAAACTAGACACTAAATAAATTAAAAATGTTCTTTTGTTTTGTTTAATAACTCTAATTAAAATTTTGTTTGGTGAGAATTTTGAACCAAATGATAAAAATAATTTTCTAAGTCATCTCAAAATAATTTTAGGTATTCCCTATATATTAAAAGGTCCCTTTATTCTTGATGGAGCATGTGTGGGTTGGGTTCCATCCTAGATGATCCTAGCCTTCTATAGAGAGAATATAGTCAGATTCCTTTTGCCTTTAATTTCTTCACACTAGAACCCTGATAATTACATAAATTTGATATTTAAATCACATCTAGGGCTTTCCAAAGGGCTTTCCACACAAAGGGGAATAGAAAGGCATATAATTAATAATGATATCAATAATTTGATATGAAGCAGTTATTTATTACCTCTACAAGAGGTAGCAATGCTAAGACAAGAAATGCTAAACACAATCAACTGTTTTCATCAGAAAAAATTTGTAACAAGAATCAGTGGTAACATAATTACTTTTAATATTCTACTAGGATTGTGAAACAAACATGAAGCCATTTTTAGGACTTGAATAATTCACTCAACACTGCACTGTCCAAACAATTCTCTCTGTCTCTGTTTTGTCTAGCCAATCAAACCAGAACTCTCATCTTCTGGTTGATAGCTGTTTTCTTCTCCAAAAAACACTGTGCTATTCTTATAATATCTAAAGTTTAAGTTTCTACCTAGTTTCCAAATAAGGAAATAGGATATGAGCTTATTCCAGATTTTACAAGTTGAAACATAGTTGAAGGTAAAAAATATTCAAAAATCAAACTTCAGGAAATAATATCACTAAATTTGTGCTGGTCAGCTTTTCCCAGTAAAATCATAGACAGAAATAATAGAATCAAGGAAAAAGTCCTTCCTCCTTTTTTCTCCAAGTGTAATATTGACCTTGAAAACAATAGTTTGAGAGTTATTTGCTTCCGTGTATTCTAATTTGATTTTAAAAGACCAAATTAATGACATACCCTTTTCCTATCCCTTCCTTAATTAATAAAAAGGAGGGGAACAAGATGAGGAAATAATGAAGAGTCTCTAGTATGTCTGAAGACTATATATGTTAGTTTCCATTGGAACATTTTAACTTACATCTTCCTCCCTGTAAGGGTACATAGCACACCCCATGATCTAATGATTTTGATGAAGTTTCTACTTATATGGAACAAATGGCTTTCCATCCGAGAGTGTCATAACACTCTATCAGAGAGTGTCATAACAAAAATCTTTCTAATTGGTGTGGAGAGCTCTGCAAGAGCATATTAGCTGTAAGCTCTCATATCACCTCTTTCTAAGGAAAGGGAGAAAAATTTAAATACACAAAAAAGACACAGATAATTAAATCTCATTCTTAGCAACCCACTAATATACTGTCAGATCATTGTAACAAGCTATGGAATTCAAGTCAAAATATTTAATCCAATTTTTATATATATATATATTTATATATATACATATATATATATATATAATTTAAACCAATAATTCTTCTAAGTGGAAGACACAATTTTAGGCACTCTGCAGTTAGGGTGCAGAACAAAAAAAGTCTTTTTTCCCCTCCCATGCATTAGCACATATATGAAGCTAATTTCATTTCAAAAGTCAGTCTATAATAGAAATAAGGTCTTCACAGAGAATAAGATTTCTGCTTCTCCAAACACACATTCTTGCTACTAAATCCTAAAAAGCTTCCTAAGATCTATGTGCTCATAGATTATGTTAGAGACTATGTAAAGGCAGCTGCCCTTATTATACTAGAATAGCAATTAAAAAAAAGATTCTGATATAGCTCATAAATACCACAAATTGATACAACTAACCCCAAATTCCTTTATCCAAGATAAACTCTTAAGTTTGCATGCTGGGGTAGGACTGTGAATAAGGAAGGTTGGCCAAAGGAGTGAATTAGCCAGTTTCTCTTCTCTCTCTCTTTTTTGATGGCCTTACGTTTTATAGGCATTATCTCCTCTTCATTGTGCCTAGAGCTTTTAGTGTTCATGTTTTTATCCTTTTTCCTGAGCCCTTTCAGTGGCAGAAAGCTGCAGTTTACATTCCAGTTCAGGTCCCTATCAGAATGTTCTAATTCTCATTTTTATTCTTTCTATTTAATTATCTAGTTTTTAATCCTTTTTTAGCAGATCTTATTAATATTTTAGTCAGACTGAAAATCCAGTGTCAAGAAATGTTGTTGCTTTTTTCCTGTGGTTTCTCCATGTTTTATTTGATATTTCTGAAAAGAAAGAAGGAAGAAGGAAAGAGGGAGTAAGGGAGTTAAAAAAGGAAGGAAGGAAGGAAGGAGGGAAGGAAGAAGAGATTTGGAGTCAAAAGATGCAAATTCAAATATCAAAACTCATTCTACAGTTTTTGTAATACACACACAGCAACAACAACTGCAACAAACACTTATTCAATTTATTCAAGATTTGAATGATGTTAATATGACATATCCTAAAGTAACATGATGATTTTTCCTGAGATCAACTTTTCCAACAATTACAAGTAATTATTTAATTATCAGTATTCTCTGCTGTTTAGTTATCTGACCCTTTTCAGTGATGATGACCAAGATGTTTGCAGTTCTGTTTATTCCACTGTTTCTATAATCTACACAATGTCAAAATTTATTGGAGGGAAATGAAAGGTTCTTTTAATTCTCAAAGAATTATCTCTGCCAACTAGCTTTGCCATTTTTGAGGCTAACATTGTTCCATTAATCTTTAAAGTTGTCTGTATGAATTTATTCAATTACACTTTTGGCTCATCTCTAGTACACTGGAAACTTTAGCTTTTACTTGTGTTTCAATATGCCAATCTTTTGAGCATGACATGATATAAACACACAAATATGTATACACACTATGAAAATACCAAGAAAAGCAAAAAAACTAAGATAAATATAACATACATATTATCATGCAGATAATTTGGTCAATCCTAGATCAAGATAGCCCTTAACCTGGTGTACTTCAAAACCAAGAGATCCAAGTCATAGGTCAGTTGCTTAGACTTAATTATTCCTAGCAGGAACTAAAAGCATTCTCTGCCATTTCTTTCATACACTGTATTACATATTGGTTTATCATTTGGTTTGTCAATCATGGCCTCCTGAAGAAATCTGGTCAGTGGTGGGATAGAGAACTTGAAACCTAAGGAAGTTGCCCGCCATGGGTTCTTCCAAAAATTTACTATGCCTTTTCCTTCTCTTACCCTCTCAGCTAAGATCCTTGCCTCATATTTTACAGAGGAAAAATTGAAGTTATTTGCCATAAATTACCATTTCTCCCCTATTTCTTATCTCCTAGCCTTTAAAAAATCCTGTCACTATCTCATTCTTCACTTCTGCCATCCCATCTCCTCCAACAAATTGCCCCCTCTGTCATCCTCACTCTAATGCTTATTTTCTTTTTTGGAAGGCATTACCTTCCAACTTTATTCTTTGCCTTTAATTTATTTATTGAGTTAAATACAAAATAAGAAAAAAAGAAAGGCAGAAAAGGAAAATGAAAAAAGACAAACAGATGTTTGTCATGTGCCCAGCACATATACACACATACATAGGGTTATATGTCTACATACCTACACATACTCAGAACACACACATGCACACATCCACACAAGCATTTACTCATATGTAAACATTAATCTAAAACATGATTAATTTGGCTGATATATTATGTAGATTTCTCTTGATTGATTCTTTAAATTTGACTTTCTCTAAAATTAATGATTACTTACCTTATCTTTTTTCTAATAAATTTTCTCCTAATCCTTGTTGTAGTGTTTGTAAATATCTCGTTTCCTATCCCTGCTAACTCTTCTACTTTAATTCTGTTCCTTAACATGCCTTGCTATTACTTAACCTTCTCCCCTTCATGAATTCATTAATTTTCTTCAACCCTTTCCTTCCATCTTTATCCTTTATCTACCACATCCCACCCACCTTATTTGTTTATAGATATACCCTTTATGATATATATGTAGTGCTGCCTATTTAACCCACTATGAGTAGGTTTTCAGAACTATGAGCCCGCATCTTCCCTCTAATGCCTCTGTTGATTCTTCCTCTGCACCTCATTTGTATAAGATAATTACTATTTTTACCTTTTCCTAGATAGTTTTGCTTTTTAAAGTCAGATCATACTCAACTCTGCCCCAATCTTTTTTTTTGTTGAGCTATTCAATTACTGATGTCAATCTTAAATATATGGTATACATTTTCATGTAAAAAATAAACAATTTGTCTACATCAAGTACCTTGAAGTTAATATTGGATATTGGCTTTTATATGTTAAATTTTCTATCAAGTGTAGGTTTGGTTGAGAGAAAAGCCCTGAAAATCTGCAAATTGATTGAATGTCCATTTTTTTTCATTCAATACTATGGATAATTTGTTGGATATGATATTTTTGTCCACAGGCCTGATTCTTTTGATTGCGATTATAAATTATTCCAGAAGCTGCAATCTTAAACCCTGTACAATTCTAATTGTATCTCCAGTACACTTAAATTGGTTTTTCTTGTTTCTTGTAAAATTCCCTCTTTGATCTGGGGTTTCAAAATTTGGCAATAATATTCCTATGTGTTTTCCAAAAAGGATCTCTGAGGTGGGGATAGGTGATTTTTTTTCTATTTCTGGTTTCTTCTTTTGTTCCATCACTTCAGGACAATTTTTTTGAATTATTTTTTGCATTATTGTGTCAAGGTTTTTTTTGTTTTTGTTTTTGTTTTGTCTTTGACAATGGCAATCATCTTCTTCTTGATACACTCTGCTCCTTAGGTTTGGGAGATATATCTCTCCTTTTTAATGTTTTATTAATTTTTTTGTTATTTTCAAAACACGTCTATAGATAATTTTCAACATTCACCTTTGCAAAATTTTGTGTTCCAAATTTCTTTTCCTTCTCTTCTCCCCACCCTATCACCTAGACAGCAAGTAATCCAATATATTTTAAACATGTGCAGTTCTTCTATACATATTTCCACAAATATCATGCTACACAAGGAAAATCATATTAACAAGAAAAAAATAAAAAATGCAAGCAAACAACAACAAAAAAAAACAACAACAATATAGTGAAAACAGTTACTTTAAAAGAAATTTCTCTTTGTACCTCTTGCTCCTGGACTTGGTTGGTAATACACAAAAATGCTGATGATTTATATGAATTTATTTTGTATTCTGCAACTTTACCAAAGTTGTGAATTGTTTCTAGTAGTTTTTTAGTTGATTCTCTGGGATTCTCTGAGTATACCATGATATCATCTGTAAAGGGTGATAATTTAGTTTCTTCATTACCTACTCTAATTCTTTTTCTTCTCTTATTGTCAAAGCTAACATTTCTAATACAATACTGGATAGTAATGGTGACAGTGGGCAACCTTGTTTCACCCCTAATCTTACTGGGAATGGCTCTAGTTTATTCTTGCTGGTAATTTAAAATAGATGCTAACAATCATTTTAAGGAAAACTCTGCTATCTGCTTCCATTTTATGGAAGAGTTCATCCCATTCATATTCACAGTTAAAATTACTAATTCTGTATTTTCCATTATCTTGTTTCCCCAAGTTATACTTTTCTCTTTCCTTTCTCCCTTTTCCTCCTCCTGAATATTTTCCTGCTGACTACAAACTCCCTCAAACAGCCCTCCCCTTTTATAGTCTTTCCCCCTTTCTTATGCCTTTCCCCTTCTACTTATGTTTTCTCTTCTATTTGGTTCCCCCTTTCTTTTTCCTTTTTCCTATTTCCCTATAAGTGAGACAAGTTGCTCTATGAAGCTAAATATTTATGATATTCTCTCTTTGAGCCAAATCTGAGGGGAGTAAGATTTACATAATGCTCATCCTTCTTTCTTCTTTCTCTCAATTGTAATATAGGTCTTTTTTTGCCTTTTCATGAGATATAATTTATCCCATTTTAATTCTATTTTTTCCTCTTCCAGTAGATTCACCTTTCCTCCTCTAGTTTCTTTTTTATATCATCACAATAAAAACAAAGTATACTAGCACCTTCTAAATATACCCATAACAGTGATATTGATCTTGAATTAAACATATGGTTTTCCCATTTAAATATGTAAGTTTTTTTAACTTTTAAAAGAAAGTTTTTTTTTCTTTCCTTTTTACCTTTTTTTTGCTTCTCTTGAATTATGTATTTAAAGATCAAATTTTCTGTTCAGCTCTGGTCTTTACATCAGAAATAAATGAAATTCATTTGTTTCATTGAATGACCATCTTTTTTCCTTGAAAGATAATGCTTAATTTTGCAGGATAGTTGATTTTTGGCTGCAATCCAAGTTCCTTTGCCTTTCATTATATCAGATTCTAGACTCTTTGATCTTTCAAAGTGGAAGCTGCAAGGTCCTGGGTAATCCTGATTGTGAATTCTTGATATCTGAATTATTTCTTTCTTGCAATATTTTCTCTTTGATTTCATAATTTTGAATTTTAGCTATGGTGTTCCTTGGCATTTTCATTTTTAGGGTCTCTTTGGGTAGGTGATTGGTAAGTTCTTTCAATGGCTATTTCATCCTCTGGTTTTAGGACATCAAGGCAGTTTTCCTTGATGATTTCGTAAAAGATGAAGTCTAAGCTCTTTTTTTCATCATGGTTTTCAGGTAGTCCAATAATTCTTAGATTGCCTCTTTTCCATCTGTTTTCCAGAGCAACTGTTTTTCCAATGAGGTATTTTATATTTTCTTCTATTTTTTCATTTTTTTGTTTTGTTTGATTGATTCTTGAAGTCTTTTTGAAGTATTCTAATTTTTAGTGAATTATTTTCTTCAGTTAGCTTTTTTATGTCCTTTTGCATTTGGCCAATTGAATTTTTAAATGAGGTGTTTCATTCATTGGATTTTTTTTCTTTTTCACAAATTCTGTTTTTCTTTTTTTTTTAATAAAGCTTTTTATTTGCAAAACATATGAGTGACCTTTCAACATTGACCTTTGCAAAAAAACCTTTTTTTTTCCCAAGCTTTTCCTTTCCCTCCCCCTGCCTCTCACCCCTAGATGACAGGTAATCTAATACATGCTAGATAGGATAAATTATATGACAAATACAATACATGTATACATATCTATACAGTTATCTTACTGCACAAGAAACATCAGATCTAGAAAGAGAAGAAGAAAAAAAA
>JAJPUD010019781.1:0-10378 GCA_023553655.1 Myrmecobius fasciatus | reverse complement strand
AAAAAAAAAAAAGGAGTTTTAAAAAAAAAATTCTGTTTTCTTTTCCATACTCTCTTGCCAAGTTCTCATTTCCTTTCCCCATTTTTCTTCTAATTTTTAAGATCCTTTTTTTTTAATTCTTCCAAGAGAACCTTGTGAGATGGGCACGAACTCATATCACCCTTTGGGATTTCAACTGGAAATGATTTGCCTTTAGTAACCTCAGAGTTTAAGGTCTGTTCTCTGTCTCTATAAAAGCGATCTAAGATCAGAATTCTTTTTACTATTTTGCTCATTTTTTAAAGGTTGAGGTCTGCTCTTAGGACAAAGGGGAGATTGCCCCAAACTTCTCTACAGGGAACAGCAGCTTTACACTGCCCTAAGTTGAAGCTTATGACTTCCTTCTAGTGCTGGATGTGCGTGGCCAACTCCCACATTATTCTGTTTGTCTTTCATATTTGTATTTGTGTTGAATGTCTCAAAGCTTATCTGCTCATAAGCTTATCTGGCTTCGAACCATGACAGAGTAGCCAGTGCTGTGTATTTTGACTAAGGTCCTCACAGGTACATTCCCCAGCTAGCAGATGCCACACTGCCCTGGGTCCTTGCATTGGGTTTGAGCTCAGCTACTTCCCTCCCCTCCCCATACCTGTTGAAACGGACCTTTTCTGAAGTTCTTCCAAAATATCTTCTGCTGGAAATTTGTTACACTCAAATATTTATGGGTTCTTTCACTCCAAAACTAGTTTGGAGGTTGATCTGGTGTTGATCTGAGGGAACCAGGAAGAGCTCAGATAAAAATCTGTCTATTCTCTGCCATCTTGGCTCCACCTATACTTGTCTTCTACATATTCTCTTACATATCTCACTGCTCCTTCTTAAGTCTCCTTTGGTACATGCCCATCTAGATCAAACCTTCTAACCTAATAGTCCTTCATAGTTCTATTTTAGGCCAATTTCCCTTCTCCCTTTATACTATTTCATTTAGTAATCTCATCATTCTCTATACATTTAATTTCCATCTTTATGATGATAGTTCTCAAAGCCACTTATCCTTCCCTAATCGCCCTACTGACCTCCAATCTTGCATTTTCAATTGCTTTTCAGACATCTCAAAATGGATTTAAACTAAATAACCTGCAAAACAGAGGTCATTATCCTTCCCCACAAAAGGACCTCCCGCATCAATTTCCATATTGATATAGGGAGAAATGCTATCCTCTCAGGGTTGAGCTTGCAACCTAGGAGTTATCCTTAACTCTTAACTATTTCTAATATCTATCTGAAACATTACCATTTTAGAGGGGTGAGTAAAATAAGAAATAAGAAAGTAAGGGGAAAAGATAAGGTAACAGTGATAGGGTAAAAAGGGAAATTAGAAAGGAAAATAGTGAATAAAAATAAGTTAGAGGGAAATTGATGAATAGTAATTAGAATTTTGTCAAATGTATATGTCATACCCCAATTAATAAAGTAAAAGTATAAGACAGGCAGTTTCCAATGAAGAAATCAAATAATTTATACTCAAAAGAAATGCTCTAAATCATTATTGATTAGAGAAATGTAGATTTTGAGGTATCATTTGATATCTACTAAATTTGATATCTACTAAATTATATAAGGGGAAAGTGAAAAAAGTTGGAGAGGATGTGGAAAAACTGAAACACTACTCAAGCATTTTCATAATATAGTACAATTGCACATGAAACAAAAATTCTATCATGCACAACTTGCAAATATACAGTAAAATTATCATGTAATCCCTTTCCCCAACTATGTCCGAAAAATAGGTACTATTAGACAAATAGATGAAATTATATGTAAAATTATTCAATACATACTTCTACTTATCAGTTCTTTCTCTAGATGGAGATAGGTACTAATATAGTACCTATGTTATGAAAATAATTGTTGCATTCCATAAATTAAAAATCATTTTAAGGAGTTTCAGGGGTGGAGCCAGCATGGTGGAGAATAGACATGACTTTCCGTAACCTCCTCTAATCTTCCCTCAAACCAACAGAAAATTAAGCCTCTAAACTGGTTTTGAAGTTAAAGAATCCACAAATATTTCGAGTACAATTTCTAGAAGAAGATATGCTGGAAGAACTTCAGAAAAGGTCTATTTCAATTGGGCAGGAGGGTAGTCTTACCAAACCCAGACTACAGTGCAGGGAGACCATAGCAGGGAACTAGAGCAAAGAGTTGGAGCATTGTGGCTTCCACACACCTGGGAGTCTTCTGTGGGCCTCTTGGGCCTCATGGACTTCTTGGGCTATTCTGTCCTGATTGTAAGCTGGTGGTTTGATTGTGAACTACTGATCCCCAGAAGAGCAACAGACCAAGCTGCCATTACCAAGTAACAGAAAGCAATTAATCAATCTGCAGAATTGTCCAGCACCAGAAATAAATCAATCAGCAGAATTGCCCCAGGGCAAATTAAAGCAGCTGTCTCTCCTTTGCCTTAAACAGATCTTAAGCCTTAAAAAAATTAAAAAAAAAAAAAAGAACTCTCACCACAGACAGCTTTTATGGAGAGAGAAGAAACCTCAAATCCTAAGGTCACTAAAGATAAAGCAAGTCCAGAAAAAACCCACAGGGAGACATGAGCTGTTCCCCATCTCACAAGGCTTTCTTCAAAGATTGCATAAAAGATCTTAAAAGAGAGTTAGATGCAATATGGGGAAATGAAATGAACTCATTGCAAAAAAAATGAATGGAAAAAGAATGCAATGAACAAAAAATTTAATTAGCCAATTGCAAAAGGAGCTAAAAAATATAACTGAAGAAAAAAGTGTACTAAAATTTAGAATTGAACAAATGAAAGTGAATGACTCAATAAGGCTTCAAGGATCAGTCAAGTGAAAAAATGAAAAAAATAGAAGAAAATATGAAATATCTTTTAGGAAAAACAACTGACCTGGAAAATAGATCTAGGAGTAACAATATAAGGATTATAGGGCTTCTTGAAAGCCATGATGAAAAAAAGAGTTTAGATATTATCTTACAGGAAATCATAAAAGAAAACTTCCCTGATATTTTAGAATCGGAAGGTAAAATAGCTATTGAAAGAATCCACAAATCACCTATTGAAAGAAACCCAAAAATTAAATCCCCAAGGAATATCGTGGCTAAATTTCAAAACTATCATACCAAGGAAAACATATTGCAAACAGTTAGAAAATAAAACAATTTAAATACCAAGTAGCCACAATTTGGATTACCCAAGACCTAGCAGCTTCCACCTTAAAGGATCGAAGGGTTTGGAATCTGATATTCTGAAAAGCAAAGGTACTAGGATTGCAGCCAAGAATAAGCTTTCCAGCTAAAATGAGCATTATCTTTCAGGAAGGAAGATGGACATTCAATGATATAGGTGAATTTCATCTTTTTTCTAATGAAAAGACCAGAACTAAACAAAAAAAAAAAATGATCTCCAAATACAGATCTCAAGAGAAGCATAAAAAGGGGAAAAGGGAAAAAAAATTATTGAGAACTATATTTTTGTTGTGGGTATATTTGGAGAATGTGGATATAATTCAATTTTATTAGGAAAATATGAAAAAGAAATGAGAGGCAGAAAAGGGATCATACTGGAAAATGAGGGAAAAAGAGGTAAAATAAGGGAAATTACAGCTCACAAAGAGGTAAAGAAAACCTATTATAATTGAGGGAAAGAAGGTATGGGAATGAGCATTGCATGATTCTTTCATCAGATTTGGCTCTAAGAGAGTATGAGACATATTTGATATCACAAAGAAATTTGTCTCCCATTATAGGGGAGTAGGAGGGAAAGGGGTAAAAGAAAGGGAAAGACTATTAGGAGGGAAATATTAATAGAAAGGAAAATATAAGAATTAGGGGAAAGATGTGAAAAAGGAGGAGGGGTTGTAAAGGGGGAGAACTGTTTGAGAGAGGTGGTCATTAAAAGCAAAATACCGGGGAGGATGGAAGGGGGATGGGAACGAGAAAAGCATAACCTAGGGTCAATAAGATGGCAGGAAATGCAGAATTAGTTATTTTAACTGTGAATGTGAATGGGATGAACTCTCCCATAAAGTGGAAGCAGATAGCAGACTGAATTAAAAGCCAAAATCCAACAATATGTTGTTTACAAGAAACGCATTTAAAGCACAATAATATATACAGAGTGAAGGTAAAGGGCTGGAGCAGAATATATTATGCTTCAGGTGAACAAAAAATAAAGCAGGGGTAGTAATTCTGATCTCAGATTAAGTGAAAGTAAAGACAGATATAATTAAAAGAGATAAGGAAGGAAACTATATTTTACTAAAGGGTACCATAGATAATGAAACAATATCAATACTAAACATGTATGCACCAAGTCGTATAGCATCCAGATTCCTAGAGGAGAAGTTAAGAAAGATGCAAGAAGAAATAGACAGCAAAACTATAATAGTAGGGGATCTCAAACTTGCTCTCTCACAAGTAGATAAATCAAACCACAAAATAAATAAGAAAGAAGTTAAGGAGGTAAAGAAAATGTTAGAAAATGTTAGGCATGGTAGATCTTTGGAGGAAATTAAATGGAGACAAAAAGAGGTTTAATTTTTTTCTCAGAGGTTCATGGAACTTATACAAAAATGGACTGTGTGTTAGGGCATAAAAACCTCAAAATCAAATGAAGAAAGACAGAAATAGTAAATGCATTTGTTTGAGATCATGATGCAATAAAAATCACATGCAATATATGGCCAGGAGAAAATAGATCAAAAAGCAATTGGAAATAGTAAATTATAGATACAATTACTAATTTCACGCAAGAAAATGACAATAATGAGACAACATACCAAAATCTGTGGGATATAGCCAAAGCTGTAATAAGGGGAAGTTTTATAACTCTAGATGCTTACTTGCATAAAATAGAGAATGAGAAAATCAGTGAATTGGGCTTGCAACCAATCAAATACCAAATTTGAAATCCTAAAAATAAAAGGAGAGATTAATAAAATTGAAAGTAAAAAACTTATTGAATTAATAAATAAAACTAAAAGTTGGTTTTATGAAAAAAACCAAAAAAATAGATAAACCTCAAGTTAATTTGATAGAAAAAGGAAAGAGGAAAATCAAATTGTTGATCTCAAAAATGAAAAGGGAGAACTTTCCACCAATGAAAAGGAAATTGGAGCAATAATTAGGAGTTAATTTGCCCAACTTTGTGCCAATAAATTTGATAACCTATGTGAAATGGAGGAATACCTACAAAAATATAGATTACCCAGATTAACAGAAGAGGAAATAAATTACATAAATAGTCTCATTTTAGAAAAAGGAATAGAACAATCTATTAATCTGCTCCCTAAGAAAAAATCCCCAGGATCAGATGGATTTGCATGGAATTCTACCAAACATTTAAAGAAAAATTAACTCCAATATTATATCAACTATTTGAAAAAATAGGGAAGGAAGGACTCCTACCAAATTCCTTTTATGATACAGACATGGCATTGATATCTAAACCAGGTAAAACAAAAACAGAGAAAGAAAATTATAGACCAATCTCTCTAATGAATATTGATGCAAAAATCTTAAAAAAATATTAACAAAGATATTACAGAAAATCATCCCCAGGATAATACACCATGACCAAGTAGGATTTATAAAAAGAAGAATGATTCAGTATTAGGAAAACTATTAGCATAATTTTCTATATCTATAACCAAATTGACAAAAAAAAGATTACCTCAATAGATGCAGAAAAAGCATTTGATAAAATCCAACATCCATTCTTAATAAAAACAGTAGAGAATATAGGAATAAATGGACTTTTCCTTAAAATAGTCAGTAGCATCTATTTAAAAGCATCAAATAGCATCATATGTAATGATAGTAAACTGGAACCATTCCCAATAAGATCAGGAGTGAAACAAGGCTGCCTACTGTCATCATTACTATTCAATATGGTATTAGAAATGCTAGATTTTACAGTAAGAGAGGAAAAAGAGACTAAAATAATTAGAGTAGATCATGAGGAAACCACTGCTTGCAGATGATATGATGGTATACTTGGAGAACCCTAGAGAATCAACTAAAAAACTATTAGAAATAATCCACAACTTTAGCAAAGTTGCAGGAAACAAAATAAATCCACATAAATCATCAACATTTTTATACATCACTAACAAAATCCAACAGCAAAAGATACAAAGAGAAATTCCACTTAAAATAACTGCCGATAGTGTAAAATATTTGGGAATATATCTGCCAAGGGAAAGTCAGGATCTATATGAGCAAAACTACAAAACACTCTCCACACAAATAAAGTCAGATCTAAGTAATTGGAAAAATATGAAGTATTCTTGGATAGGTCAAGCAAATATAATAAAGATGACAATAATATCTAAACTAATCTATTTATTTAGTGCTATACCTAGAAAAAATAACAACAAAATTTATCTGGAAGAACAAAAGGTCAAGAATTTCAAGGGAATTAATGGAAAAAAACAAATGAAGGGGTCCTACCTGTATTAGATCTAAAATTGTTTTATAAAGCAGTGGTCATCAAAACCATTTGGTACTGGCTAAGAAACAAAGTAGTTGATCAGTGGAATGGGTTAGGTTCAGAGGACAAAATAGTCAATGACAATAGTAATCTAGTGTTTGACAAACCCAAAGACCCTAGCTTTGGGGATAAAAACTCCCTATTTGACAAAAACTGACAGAAACTACAATGGAAGAAACTAGGCACTGACCCACACCTAACAACGTATACCAAGATAAAGTCAAAATGGATTCATGATCTAGACATAAATAATGATATTATAAACAAATTAGAACATAGGATGGTTTACTTCTCAGATATGTGGAAGAGGAAGGAATTTGTGGCCAAAGAAGAACTAGAGATCATTACTGATAACAAAATAGATAATTTGATTATATCAAGTTAAAAAGTTTTTGTACAAGCAAAACTAATACAGACAAGATTAGAAGGGAAGCAATAAACTGGGAAAACATTTTTACATTCAAAGGTTCTGATAAAGGCCTCATTTCTAACATATATAGAGAATTAATTCAAATGTATAAGAATTAAAGCCATTCTCCAATTGATAAATGGTCAAAGGATATGAGCAAACAATTTTCAGGTTAAGAAATTTAAACTATTTCTAATCATATGAAAATGTGCTCCAAATCACTACTGATCAGAGCAATGCAAATTAAGACAACTTTGAGATAACACTACATACCTATCAGACTGGCTAAAATGACAGGAAAAGAAAATCACAAATGATGGAGGGGATGTGGGAAAACTGGGACACTGTGAATGGATCCAACCATTCTGGAGAGCAATGTGTAACTATGCTCAAAAATTTATCAAACTGTGCATACCTTTTGACCTAGCTGTGTTTCTAATGGGCTTGTAACCCAAAGGAAAGGGACCCACATGTGCAAAAATATTTGTGGCAACCCTTTTTGTAGTAGCTATGAACTGAAAAATGAATGTATGCCTATCAATTGGAGAATGGCTTAATAAACTATGGTATATGAATATCATGGATCATTGTACACAGCAACAATAAGACTATATGATGATCTGTTCTGATGGACATGGTTCTCTTCAACAATGACATGATTCAAACCAGTTCCTATTGTTCAGTGATGAAGAAAGCCACCTACATCCAGAGAGAAACCAGTGGGAACTGAGTGTGGACCACAACATAGCATTTTCACACTTTCTGTTGATGTATGCTGGCATTTTGTTTTCCTTCTACATATTAAATATGTTAAAATATATGATAAATCCAATATATGTATACATATTTATACAATTATCTTGCAGCACAAGAAAAATTGAATCTAAAAAGGGAAAAATTTGGAACAGAAAGCTTTGCAAAGGTCAGTGTAGAAAAATTACTCATATGTTCTGTAAATAAAAATATTTTATTAAAAATAATAATTTAAATGACTAAAATGGAAACATTTTACATAATTGCATGTATAATCTATATCAGATTGCTTAACCATTGCAAAAGGGGGAAGTGGATGGAGGGAGGGATAGAATTTGGAACTGAAAACTTTAAAAAAAATGAATGCTAAAATTATTTTATATGTAATTGGGAGAGAGAAAAAATATTATTTAGAAAAAAGTTCATTGGCCCAGAATAACAACCCCTGATATAAATTCAAACAACCATGATTTTTTGCATAATTATGTTCATAATTTCTTATAGCACAGTGATATAACATTTGATTTATGTGGCTGACTTATTTAACCATTTTCCACTCTATGGAAATGTACTTTTTTCCAGTTTTATGCTACTACAAAAAGTGCTGCCCAAAATATTTTGATGTATGGAGTCTGTCATTTTGGCATTGATCTTCTTGGGGTTTATTTCTAACAATATAATATCTGTTTTTAAGATATGGGCTTTTTAGTCACTTTAGTTGAATAAATACAAATTAATTTTCATTGTAAGTATTCTGAGGTTTATCTGACAGGACAGTATTTGAGAACTTAGAACAAAAGTGTTCCTGAAATTTCTTGCCTCTGAGAAATTTTTTTAACAACCTATGTTCTTGAATACCTATTAACAGCTTATGATTTTCCCTTTAAGAAATCAAACATTAGAATTTTTAAAATTAGTTTTATTGATGATGGACAAATGTTGAAATGCTGTTCCTGTGGGATCAGGATTGAAGTAATGTTCTCCTTTGAGGAAATGAGGCATATTAACTGGAAATAGAAACTATAGGAATAATGCAAGGAAAATACATTAAGGAAATGGCAAAGAGGAAGTAAAAATATTTCCATTTACAAATAATATATTTTTTTACTCAGAAAACTCGAGAATGAATAACAACTCAAGATAATAAATAACTTCAGCAAAGTAATATACACAATAAATTCTCAAAAAAAACAAGCAGCATTTCTTTGTATTACTAATCAAACAAATGGGAACAATAGATTAAAAATAATATGTGAAACAACAGCAAAATGTTTTAAATATATAGAAGTTAGCATACAAACACAAAGACAGAAATGCTATAAATTTATCTCTTTAGGATAAAGCTCTGAGAAGAATATTAAAATTTCCTAATATTATTTTAGTTTTATTTCAGTTTTTTTTAATTTAAGAATATAGAAGTTATGCCACTTGATGCATATGTAATTAAAAATGCTATTTTATGGTGTCACAAAAACCAAAAAAGTATATAATTTTTATCAAAATAGAGATTTAAAAATTAGAGGCATTCATTGCTCATGGCTAGATCATAGTAAAAATGACAATACCCATTTGTTTCAGTCTAATTTCAGAAGTTTTAGGAACTTGGAGTCTCTCACAGATGAGATGAAGCACACCAAAAGTTATAAAAGGTATTTGTACTGAGTGCATTTTAATGCACAAAAAAGAAATTTTGAATCACTTGAGACATTCAGGGATATGGGAAGTAGTAAAAAAAAGTAATCTGGGAGAAAAGAGGGAAGAGGATTCATAATCCCATTACAGGTTACACCTTGGGGTTGGTACATTCAGGTCATTGCATTTTGATTAAAAGTAGACCTAGATCTTTTGTCCTTCAGACAGAAGCAGTTTTACATCCTAGGACACTATGATAGATTCTTTCCTAGTTAATTAATTCATAACAGGGACTAGGTTATGAGTAGCTTTCGATGCTATTCTAAATTTAGGAAATAATGGGTAGTCTGTATCAAGGAATTATTATAGGAATATAATAAAAGTACATTAGAATAGCAAATTTCCAGCAGAAGATATTTTGGAACATCTTCAGAAAACATCTGCTTCAATCAAACACGGGGGAAGGAAGAGGGGAATTTGCCAAGTGAAGGGACAGTGTAGGAATCCAAGGAAGTATGCCATCCAAGTGTTGGGGAATCTACTGTTTCAGGCAAAATACAGCAGCATTGACTATTCTTTCCTGGTTAGAAGTCAGCAAATCAGCAGATTATCTGTGAGACACCCAACACAAATACAAAAGGTGGGCCTCTGAACCCCAGAATAATGTAGCCACACTTCATGCCCACCTAGCACTAGAAGGAACTCATCAGTACCAACCCAGAGCAGTGTAAAACTGCTGTCACCTGTAGAGAAGTATGAGACAATCTCCCCTTTGCCCTAAGAGCAGACCTCAACCTTTTAAAAATGAGCAAAAAAAAAAAAAAACAAAAACAAAAACAAAAAAGAACTCTGACCTTAGATAACTAAGAATAGACCTCAAACCCTGAGTCTACAAAAAGGAAATTGTCTCCAGGTGAAGCCCCAAAGGGTTATATGAGTTGGTTTCCACCACACAAGGCTCTATTGGAAGAATTCAAAAAGAATCTTTAAAAGAGAAGAAAAATGGGGAAAGGAAATGAGAACTTGGCAAGAGAGTTTGGAAAAGGAAAGTTATTTGAAGAAAACTCCTTCAAACTAGATTT
>JAJPUD010019780.1:0-15289 GCA_023553655.1 Myrmecobius fasciatus | reverse complement strand
GCTCCCTCAGCCCAAGCCTCGGATCCGGGCCAGGCCAGGCCGGGAGCGAGCACTCACCGCACTGAATCGTGGTGGGGATCTCCATGGCGCGTCTCCGTTTGTAGCGGAGCTCGCTGGACGGGGGCTGGTTCCAGTTGGCCGAGAGGTAGCCGAACTCATCCCAGAACTTGATGATGCCCCGCTGGGCTGCAAAGCGAAGCCCCCAGAGCGCCGCCGTTAGCAGCAGGGCCGGGGCCCAGAGCTCGGCCCCCGCGCCGCCCCCGCCGTCGCCTCCTTACCGATGGCCACGTCCTTCCAGTACTGGGCCAGGTGCTCGCCCATGGCTTTCAGCAGGTGCCGGTACTCCTTGGCGTCCGCAAAGTCCTGCTTGTTGTGGGTGGGCTCCAGGACCAGGTAGGGAACGTCCACCACGCCGACGACCCCCCCGCAGGCCCTGGGGAGGACATGGGTTGGTTGCCGGGGCTCACGGAGCCTCGGGTTCCCCCAGGGGCGCGGGCAGCTGGCGCACGGCAGATACTCACATGCCGCCCTCGAGCTGAGGGCCCACCTTCTCGTACATCTTAATCAGGCGGCTGCAGTTGTATATGAACATGCCGTCCAGGTCCCGCTGCTCGATGTTCACCCCAAAGACAAAGTTAAGCTCTTTGGGTTCCTTGAGGGCCCTGGAGGAGGCGAGGCAATCAGTGAGAGCAGCTGCTGCCCCTCTCTGGAGGGGGGACCCGGAACCCCGGAGCCGGCGAAAGCTGTGCTCCGCGGGGCGGAAGCACTTAGATCCGAGGAGACTATCTGGACACGTGCGGTCAAGCCGTAAATTCGGCCCAACGAGCATTCGTCTCGTGCCCGTCTCGTGCCCAGCCAGCGGGGCTCAAAAACCAGTCCCTGCCCTCGAAGGGCCTAGAGCCCAGTACGAAGAGACAGTAAGATGGCCACCAGCCCCTCCCAAGTCTCCGAGACTTAGCTCGCACGCGGCACGACTCACAGCCAGGGCTGGGCCCCCACCGTTGGGATTCTGCCAGCTGAAGCCCCCAACCCTTCCAGGCCTCAGCATGGCCAGGCTGGGCACTGACCTAAGCCTCCCCACATCCCTCCAAGAGGTCGGCAGCTTAAGCCCACGGCAGAGGGGACGGAGGGCTGGACTTGGAAGTCAGGGGACCGAGGCCGGGTCCTGCCTTGCTCTGTGGCTTTGGGCAAGGACTCAAACCTTTCACAGCCTCAGTTTCCCAATCTGTAAAAAGGACGTCCTATTCCTCCCAGGGCTATTTTCAGACGCTGACGGCCGTCCCCTCAGAGGGACGGAGAAGCTGCGGTCAGCCACGCGCTGCTCACCAGGCCGCTCCGTCCCAACTCCCCGAGCACTCACCGCTGTTTGGCCTCCTTGATGCGCTTCTTAATGTCGGCTTCCCGGCGCAGGTTAATGGCCGTGCCCTGGACCTGCCGCAGGGCCACCTGGGGGATGGGGAAGGCGGGGATGGGACAGCAATCGCCAATAACAGAGCAACAGCCCCGCCTGTGCCCCCCCGGTCCTGCCTCTTCTGCCCAGGGCCTCCTCACCCCCTGAGCCTCAGCAGGTTAGAGCTTTGGCTCTGCCCCCGGCATCAATGAAGGGAGAAGAGTTCGGGGAGCTGGGCACCCCCCGGGCAGGGGCCGTCCTTCCCTTTGGTCAGCCCCGCCCTCAGCACAGCGCAGACTGAGAGGGAGGCCCCTCTGAGGGGCATCCATCCGCCATCCCCAGAGCGAGGGAGCCACGTTTCAAGAAGCCACAGCTAGGCCTGGGGGCGCCGTCCCGGGGGGCTCTCTCACCCTGGACTCCCGGGTGAGGTCTCCTCCGAGGCGCAGCTCCAGCGCTCGGGCTTTGCTCTCTGCCTCTCGGGCCTTGTCTTCCGCTGAAATCCAAACAAGGCCACGCTGAGGGACGTGGGGAGCGGGGGTGGGGAGAAGGGGGTGGGGGGGTGGGGGCAGCTGTGCAGCAGCAAGGAGGAAGCTGGGGGCCCTCTCACGGACTGCCCGGGGCCCTCCAGACAAGGGGGGGGTGGGGAGGGGGGCACAGCTGCCACGAAGGTCGAGGCCTCGGGGCCCCGAGCAGGGCAGAGACCGCGTCCTCCCCAGGACCAGGCCCGTCCTCAGAAAGAGAGGGCAGGGGGGGAGGGGCGGGAGGACGGCAAAAGCCGCAGGGCTGGCCCTTACCTATTCGAGCCACGTGCTCCGCCTTCTTCACCTCCTGCTCAGCTCTGGTCTTGAAGCGGTTCGAGGTGTACTTGTACATCCTGTGGCAAGAGGACGTGCTGAGGCCTCCGGGACCGCCTCCGACAGGGAGGCCAGCAGGCAGGGATGCCCAGGAGCTCTGCCCTCGAGGATGTGGCTGAAGAGCAGCCCAGCCCCCGCCCGGCTCCTGGCACTGCCCAGGCTCTGGCCACAGGACACGGGGGGCACAGCAGAGAGCGCCCAGCCAGGGCTGGAGCTAAGGGATCATGCCCAGCTCGGCTCCCTCCCCCAAAACTCGCCATCAGGCTCCTCCCCAGCTGACCGTCAGGGGCAGGAGGCCATGGTCCTGGGGCTCCAGGCCCCTCTCAGGGGCCTCTGACCAGGGCCCTCCCCCCCCCCCCCCACTACGACCTGCCCGTCCCGCTCACCTGGGCTTGTACAAGCAGCAGGAAAGCCGCTTGGTCTGCACTTTGTGGCCGTGGATGAATATCCTCATTCGGGGGTCGATGTAGAGGACGGCGGCGTAAGCGCGGAAGGAGCGCCGCTCAGGCTTCCTGCAGGGACCAGGCCCCAGGCTCAGCCTTCCGGCCCATCCAGAGCTGGGCAGCCGGCCCTGCCTCTGACGGACCCACAGGCCCCGGCAAATCATCGCCCCCACGACTACTTGTCAAAGGAAGGGCCTGGCCCCCGAAGGGGGCAATGAAGGCTCTAGAAGCTGGGGGGAGGGCCATGGGGGGAGGGAAGGCTAGGAACCTGGGAGGGGGAGGGCCATGGGGGAAGGGCTGTGAGGGGCGTGGGGGGGGAGGGGCTTTGAGGGTTGTGGGGGAGGGCCGGGAGCAGGGAAAGGGGAGAGGGGAGGGCCTGGATGCTGGGCAGGCTGGGGGAGCCATGTGACCACAGGCATGTTTTGGGGTCTCTGAAAAGCAGCTTCCTCCTCTATAAAAATATAGGGGCAGCTAGGGGGTGCAGTGGAGAGAGCCCCAGCCCTGAAGTCAGGAGGACCTGAGTTCAAATTTGGTCTCAGACACGTAACAGCTGTGTGACCCTGGGCAAGTCACTCGACCCCAATTGCCTCAGCAAAAAAAAACAATGAGAGGGTTTGGCTCCTGCTATGCTTTCTGGGTATGTTTTCATTTGTAAAAGCTAATCAAAGTTAATTAATAACGAGGGGGACACACAAGATGAGGGCTTGTGAGCAATACTACTGACAACTCACCAGCTCTTCAAGGGGATCTCTAGGAGGCTGAGGGGAGAGGAAATAGCTAAGTTCTGGGGACCCAACCTGCAGGTTCTGCAGTTCTGCGGTTTCTGCCGACTTCCCCTAGAAGGACCCAGTGAGAACACACTCGGGTCCTACAGAAATAGGAGGGGACAGGCCTCTCGGCAAGCCTGTGCCCGCGAGGCGCCCACCTCCCCCTCCCCCAAGCCCCTTCTACTCACGTGCCCTCGGGGGACGTTTCCGCCATCTGGATGTCCCGGGGGTCCGACACAATGTCCAGCTCCGGCTCCCCGTTGTCCGTGAGTTTGAGGTTAAAAATGATGACCAGCGTTCCTAGCAGAAGTCACCATGTCACGCGTTCAGCCTGCGCCAAGCCCGCGCCCTTGGGACCTACTAGGTCCCGTCAGACGGACAGTCACGTACCCGTCTCCCCAGAGATCTTCTTAAACTGATCCATCACTTGCTGCTCCGACTTGAAGGGCGAGTACTTGTAGATGAGCTCGATCTCCGTGGAAAACTTGTCCATGTTTTCTGTGATGGGCTGATGGGTGCGGGCGTTCCAGGTGGGCAGCGGCACGATCACCTGCAAACCAGAGGGGAGCCACACGGCCCTGCCGCATTTAAAGGAGCTGGGGAGGATGTGGGCCTGCACGGCGGCCCCCCCAGGCCCTCCCGCAGGTGTGCGCTCCCACCCTAGTGCCAGTGCCAGCACCAGCACCCCGTTTTAGGGCAGGTGAGACACGCTCCAGGGGACGGGCTCCAGGTCCCGGGGCCTCAGCTGAAGCCTCTGGGCAGGGCCAGCTGGAGTTGTTGTTCTGTAAAAATGACTAGCCCCCCACGTGCCAGTCGCCCCCCCCCCTCTCAAACCTGGAACAAGACCCGCTCATTGTGCCATCCGACAATAGATACCGTGGGCCAGTCACTGACCTCCTTGGAACCTGGATTTGTGGATCCAAATCTTAGCAACTTTCTGAGTTTCGCTTCCCTACTGCTCCAAACCATAAAAATCCCAATCTGCGAGCTGTGGGGGGAGGGGCCAATCTGCCGCCAAGATGTTCGCCCCCTCCCCCCTCCCCTGGCCACGGGACCCCCCAAAGGTGCTCAATCGGAGGGTGCCAGTTCACTCAGTGGGGAAGTGATGTCAGCAGCACCAAGCGGGAGGGAAACCCGGATGCCCAGAGCGGCTCTGCCAGCCTCTCCGAGGGCACTCGGCTCCGGTCTCTGCCTCACTTCTTGACCAGCCTCAACCACTGAGTGGCGCGGCCTTGGGCAGACTGAGGCCCGGTGAAGACCCGAGCCAAGGCCTCCCACTGCCCCAGACCACATCCAGTCGGACTATCTATCTCTGGTCCCTGGCTCTGCAGGGGAAAGTGAGGCAGGGGGCCCTGCACCATGCTCACACAAAGCCACTTCACTGCCTGTCCCCAATGCCACGGTCCCCTCCCAGAACAAAGGACAACAGCAACAAATCGATCACTGCCACAACTCTGTGCTTCAGTTTATCTCGTGGAATACGCCCCAACTGTTTGGCAGAAAGGGAAGGGCCTGACCTGGCCTGGTCTCCTGCTGGGACGGGCCCAATCTCCCCACTCGGCCCTGAACTACGGCCCTCAGGCCCGGATGCAGGCGCTTCCCAATGCTTCTGACTACCTCTGCCAGGCACACACCGGGAAGGGACAGCCAGGTTCAGGCTGGCCCAAGGATCCCCCAGATCCCTCCCGGCCCTGGCTCCTCCAAGGGCCCGGCTGACCAAGGCCCTCCCTGCCTCCAGAGGCCTTTGGCTCACCAAGGGGAGCTACAGAAGCCGCCAAGTGGGGCCCAGCTCCATCAGCCACACTGGCCACAGAGACACAGAAACAGCAAGCTCAAATCCAGAGGCCTGCTGGAGGCCTCCTCCCACGGGCCGGCCCCTGCCCTGCCTCTGGGCCACAGGCAAAAGCCGCCCAACACGGGCTCTCTGGGCCACCAGGAGACAGCACGCGCTCCTGGCCGCAAACGGGCGCCCCTCTCCTCTGCCAGAGCCTGGGGCCTGCCGAGTGCCGGGCAGCAGCCCCTGGAGGGGCCCTGGGCTCCGTCCCCCAGGCAGGGGCCAAAGGAACTCCCCAAAGCCAAAGGCCAGCGTGCCTACCTCGTCGATGCCTTCTTCCTCATGAAACGTGCGAGACAAGAAGAGGCAGGTCATAGTGTCGTCCTTCTTGGTAAAAAGAATAAAATCCTTGCCGATACGCATGGAGCCCCTGGAGAAGAGGAACAGAATGTGGGAGGCAGTCCCCAAAAGGAGGCTGGGAATCCTGGAGCACGTGGGGGAGAGGAGTGGGCGGGGCCCCCGAGGCCGGGCCCCCCAGTCCCCACAGCCATCTGGGGCAGGGAGAAGGTGGCACGTGGGCTCGGGTCTCGGCTGTAGCAGGACCTCTTGGAGCCCCGGCCTTCTCCGAGGCCGCCAGCCTGAGCCTCCCCACGCCGGCCCCCACACCGAGGCCAGGGCCAGGAGGAGGCTGGTTACACTGATCTCCTTTGGGAGTTACCACCGTGGAATGGAGTTTTCCTGATGCACCCGAGTTCTCTGGGAACGTTCTGAGGGTCCCGGCCCTGCTGCCATGTGGTTTCTTCCCAAAGGAACAGCGATTGTGTAGAAAATAGCACCAGGGCCCAATAGGGGCGACCCTCCAGCCATCTGCTGGTCAAGGGACCGACGGACAGGCAGAGGAGGCCCGAGGCCCCGGGGGGCCAATATTTATGGAAACGTTCACCTGGACTTTACCACAGGACAGGTATAAAACTGCCACCTTTTTTTTTTGCTTTCTGTCTTTTTTGTGGGTTGCCCCATTTTCCCACAAGCTCTGTGGTGCCTTCTGGGAGCACATTTATCCAGAACTGAATCCACACATCCTCCAGAATGTCTCCCCAAGGCGGGCGAGCCTCTAACCGGCTGGCTATCCTTGTTCACGGGGTGTCCGACCATGGCTGATTAGCCCAATGCGGGCTGGGAGGCTCTCCCCCAGGTCGGGCACAAATAATACCCACGAACACCTGGACAGTTGTGTCTAACTGTGCACACCTCCTGTTTCTTGAGCTTTGTGCTCACAGAGCCCAGTGCCATCTCTGAAGCAGGCCCCACCCATACCAGGCGTGCTTTGCCAGTGTCTCCCACATCCTGTATTCCTGAGTCCTTCAGGGAGAACCCCGTGTGTGTACGGGAGGGGACAGTTCTGTAAAGTGGAGGAGACCAGGCTTCTGCCTCAGCTCTGGGTGCCACTGGGCTCTTCATCCTGTAAATGCGATGGGGGGCCTGCCATGCCGTCCTCGTCCTCCTGCAGGGCGGCCCGCAGCATCCCTGGGCTCCTGGGCCAATGGCCTCTGGTGGCCCTCTTTCCCTCCATCTTGCTGCTGCAGCCCATCTCTTCTCCTCATTCACATGGTGACTCCCTGCACTCACACTCTGTCTCTCAACTCCCCCGTTTCCCAAGGACTGAACGTCAATCTGCCCACTCCAAAGGGGTGCCCCAGGGCTGCTGGAAGCAAGGAAAGCTCTCTTCCACCCAGCGCTTCACCATCCTTCAGAGCCCAGAAGCCCTTCTTTAGACACAAGGCTCGGTGACAGCGATCCTGCACGAGGTCCCTTGGGAAACGCCGGGCTCCTGCCTCCGTCAGACCCTCCACATCCGCTTCTGCCTCGGAAGGAACGGGGCGCCTGAGGCACCTGTAACTCCTGGATGCCTCCGGGAGGGAGGGGACACCAAGGCCTCCAGCTGATCGCACTTTCCAGCCCTCCTCTTCCTGACGGGAGACATGAGTGCCCCTCTCCCCTCATTCAAGGTGCTGGCAATGGGCAGACTCTCCCCTGAGGCGGAAAACTTCCCCCTGAGGTTTTCTGGGCAAATTCTCGGGATCCATCTTTCTTTTGCCCAAATCTGGCAACGATCCATCCAGTTCCAGATCGGCCAGGATGATCCAGGCTAGCTTGTCTCTCCTTAACTTGCAAAGGGGGAACTGAGGGCACCGAAGGTGTGCTCCTCCCATGCAGTGAAAGGATCTGGAAGCCAGGCCCAGGGGGCACAAAACCTGGCACCTGACCGGAGCCCAGCAGGAGAGGGGCAGCTTCTCTCCACATAGCTCCAAGATCCAAAACGTCATAAGTATGCGAGGGGGTTAGAACATGAGGTACCGTGTGAGGTCTGAGAGGAAAGGAAATGACCGATGGGGCAGAGGTGAAGCAGGCAGGAACTTAATGGGTGAAGAGGGGGCAACGATGTGACCAGCAGCAAAGGCCTGAAGGCCCGAGGACCAGCCTGGAAGTCCCCTCGTTCCCTCTGCCTCCCCCACAGCGAGATGCCCTTCTCAATCCAGTCCTTGATCACACTTGGCCACCCAGTATGGCACTCAAGGCCACGGCTTTCTCGCAGACTTGGGGCGTCTCCCCCAACCTGAGCAGAGCCGGCAGGCTCCCTCCTACCTGCTCGGTATCCAGAGCCCTTCGTCCCCTTATTATTGTCCCCCTTTCTACTCCTGGAGCAGCCCTTGTTCCCCCCATGACTGGGCTAACAATGTGGCCTCCAGAAGCTTCTTGCCTCCCTCCCAACTGCTGGTGCCCCCCCTTTCCAAAGCTCCCCTTGTCTTCATCTTGGACAGTTATTTGTCCCTTTGAGCCCAACGGCCCTCGCAGGGCCCTCCCAGACCTCCCATTTTATAGGTGAGCAAGCTGGGGCCCGGGGGAGTGGCTTGCCCAGGGTCACAGAGCTATACTTGGAGGAGTGATGGGAGTGAATGGGGCAGGATCTGAACCCGCCTGCAGACTGGGGCCCCATTGTGTTCCCAGGGTGGACTCATTTGACAGCCCCTCCTGGTGCTGCCCTTGAGGCCCCCGGACCCCAAGCGTAGCCCTGCTTTCTGGCGAGGGTGCTCCCAATCACTCTTACGGCCTCCCCCAGCGTCCCTTCTCCAGGCCTCAAGTCCAGCTTGGGCTCCAAGGCGTGCAGTCACTGGCTCACCAATCCCACTGCCCTGGCCACCCTCCACCTTGCTGAAGCGCCCTCCCTCACCCACAGCCGTCTCCCTGCCAGCTTCTTCAGCCAGGAGGGGTGCAGGGACAGACAGGCTCCGTCTGCGCTGTCACCCCGGCCTCCTGGAAAGCACCTGCAGGAGCTGGGAGGAAGCTAAGCTCGGGGAGGTGGGAGCCTCACAGCTTCCCCTTTGGGTCCAGCCTCCATCCCGCCCTGCTGGGCGCTTAGCCCACCCCGAGCCTTCAGACAGCTCCTTCTCCAAAACAAAAACGCCTCTTTGCCAGTCCACGGCTGTCTGACTCCGGTTCCACCTGCATCCACTGGGGCTCCCCCAAACCGTACCATTCTGCCCAAAAGTACGTAGAGTTCAGGGAGAAATCGGCCTCCGGAGGCTGCCCCGAGCCAGAGCACCGGGTCCCCACAAACTGGGGCCAAAAAAGGGAGCCGGGCAGCGGGATCACGTGCACAAGGTCACCGGCGGCCATCTCTGCCCGTCCCATCACCACTGGCCCTGCGTTGGCCCATCAAGAAGCCCCCGTGGGCCTTTCTTCCCTGATCCCGGAGACTGGCCCAGCCTCATGATGCCTCTGCCCCCTGCCCCGTCCTGGAGGTGAGTCTCTGCACGCAGCCTCAGGTAAGGCTGGTCCTCTGACTGGGCCCCACCTTTCCAGGACGGCAGGGCCGTCCTGCCTGCAGCAGGGCCCCCAAGCCACAAGGAGGCAATACAAGTGCCTTCCCCAGGGGGATTCTTCAAGGGGAAGAAGGGCAATTACTCATCCAGGGCCATGCCTTGCCTGGAGAGCACACCGGCCCCCCAACCCCCGGTTTTAAGCAAAACCATCTGCAAACAGGCTCTCGAGAACTCTGAGGACCCCTACCTGGCCCCCAAACCAGGGCCTGCCTGAATGGCTTCCCGCTCCAGAGAGGTCAAAGTCAGGGACCACCAATGGGCTTGCATTCAGCGGTCTCTGGGTGGAGCCAAGCCTTGGGGGGCCGTCCCCTACTTACGACTTTAAGCCGTTGCCATACTGCCCGATCTGCGTGGACTCGGGGGTCCGCTTGGCCGACTTCCCAAACTGGATGACGCTGGCGGCGTCACCTGCAACAGACACAAGGAATGGGCAGGGACCGGCAGAATTGGAAGCCCAGAGCGACAGGCTCAAGCCTGGACTAGCCAAGGCGAGGAAACCCACAGGAAAGGTCAAGTCTGACACGGGCTCCGGGGTGGGGAGGCGCCCCGGGCAGGGAGGCGGTGTGAAAACAGGCTGGACCTTTACAGGGGCCACCAGGGCCCAGCCTGAGACCCAGGACCAGGAAAAGGGGATCTGCCTTAGAGGCAAAGGCTGGCTGCTACTCGGCTTCCTCCCCCCAGGCACTTACTTGGATCCATTCCGGCGCCATCATCCAGAAAGCAGAGCATGAAGCCTCCCTGGAGGTTCTCCCGGTGCTCTGTAAAGAAGCAAGGAAATAATCAGTGAGCAGCGGGCCAGAGGCTCATGGGAGCTCTGAAGGGGAAGCCCTCACCAGGGTCCGGGCAACATCTCAGGGGCATTTAAGGAGGCCATCAGTACCTGGGCCTGGTCACGTGGCACAGGGAGAAGTCCCTGCCACAGCCACAGCAGCCCACCTCTCACCTCCTGGTCCCTCTGCTCCTTTCCTGGGCTGACGGGTTCATGCTGGACTACCCCAGGGGCCTAGCCAAGCCTACCTCCCCCCTAGCCGGACCATGGGGTCACCCTCCCATACTTGCCACACAATCGAGGAGGCTCAAAAGGCTGCAGTGCCCAGGATCCCTACCAGAGGGCATGGGGGAGCCCAATCATGGCCAAAGGGGCAAGAAGGGGCTCCAGGAACAGCAGCCAGCCCCCTGCCTTCTTCTGCAAACTGACATCCAAGAATCTGCTCACCAACACCCAGAATGCACCTGCAGCCCAGAATGGAGACCTGCCCCAGGTGGCCGCCACTGGAGAAGGCCGCCAGTCCATCCAGGAGCACATGAATGCCAGCGTGGGGTGAAAAGCTAACGGGCAGAAGGGATGGTCAGCGGGAAGATGGGTCCCCCTCAGAAGGCCAGTGTGAGTCTGCCCATTGCTATGCCCATAACTGCTGCTCACAGACAAAACGACCACCTGGGTCTGTGGGCCTTTCTGCCTTCCCCCACTGGTCAGTCCAGCCAGGCCTTAATTTCCTTCTAATTATTTCCTCCAGGTTGTGATTTCTCCTGCACTGAGCTTTTACTGTGTTTTTTTTTTTTTTTTGGGGGGGGGGGGAGACTTCTGGTCCAGGCTCCATTGCCCAAAAGGAAGCTCATCCACATCCCCAAGCAAAGGGAAAACTGAGAGGACCTCCAGTGACAGAAAGCTCCCTCAACACCCGGGCTGCTGGCACCACTCCAGACTAATCATCAGGATCTTCTGGCCATCAGACAGAAAACCAGCCCCTGGCAACTTCTACATTGGGCCCGAGTTCTGTCCTCCTCTGCCTTCCACTCTACCAGCCTTTTCACGTCTAGCCAATTGTCCTCCGCCCTAGGCAAGCCTTCCAGCTGTTCTGGGCATGAGGAGGCTTCCCCGTTCCCTACCATCTGCTCCTTCCTTCACCTGTCTCAGAGGATGTACCAGAACACTCAAAGACCTCCACCTAGAAGTCTCCACCCGAACTGCCCACCTCCATATCCCTGGCAGGGAGCCCTTGGAGCCCTTCCCAATTCTTCCCCCAGGCTGCCAGCCAAGATTGGGAAGGGAGCTCTTGCTCTCTTCCTCGGCCCCTCAGTGAGCACCCTCCTCTACAGCCTTTGGAAGGTCTCACTGGCCTCCTGGAGGCCTTCAATTAAATGGTCTCATTAAAATTATCTAAAACCCAGTCCAAGAATAGAAATCATATCTCTGCTCCCCAATGATCCCATGAATGAAGTCCAGGAGCCCAAGAAGAGCCCTAGGAAGGCTGCGGGGAGAAGGGGGGGGTACAAGAATCCTTGAGAAATCCAAAACAGATGCAACATAAAGGAAGCAGGGTAAGAAAAGCCCCAAATTTCTTGCTGAGGAAAGAAAATTACCTCCAAGTAGGTCACGAGGGCAATGATTTAGAGCCTAGCTGTATTCTATCTCTACAAGAGATATGCTGGTAGGAGCCAGGGCTGCCCATGTCCCTGCCTAGCTGCCTGCGGGGGCATTGGCTGGGGATGGGAGGGGAGCATGGCTTAGGCTTTGGCCAGGGGTCTGGGGTGGGGGATGTGTGACACTGTCCCAGTCTAGGATCAGTAGGGTTCTGGGGGACAGCCCAGCAATAGGCCAGCCCCTTTATGAGAAAGAGAAGTACTTGGGGGACGGGGCAAAGAGAAGAGCTCTCAGTCTACCCCAAACGGTAATCAGGTTAACTTGACCTCCCAGGGCTTGTTAATGCACTCCCCAGACCAAAATGAACTTTGTGGTCAGCAAGTCTATACCACTTAGGGGGGAAAAAAAGTAACTCTGAGGGCAGATGTTTTGCATTAGTATTTGTAGCACCTACAGGCAGTTAAGACTACTAGAGCAGGAGACGGCAAGAGCTGATTGCATATCCAGCCTCAGTCACTTCCCAGCTGTGTGACTGCCTAGCCGTGTGCCCCTTAAGCACCACTGGCCTCCGTTTCCTCAACTCTAAAAAGTGGGTAATAGTAGCACTGAACCGGCAGGATGGCTGTGAGGATCAAATAAAACCTCATTTGTAAAGTGTCTGACTCACAGGAGGTGCTTAATAAATGCTTATTCCCTCCCCTTCTCTGGCATACATTAAGCACTGATAAATGTTTCTTTATTCATTTATTCCCTGGACTACAAAAAGATGGTCTTTGGGCCTCAGTTTCCTTTCTCTGTATAAGGGGGCTGAATTAGAATGGCACTTAAGCTGAGGTCTCAGAACTTGCTTTGTAAAACAGATGTTTTGATAACTCATTTCAATATAGTTCTTTTACTTTTAATATGATGGCTTTTTATTTAATTCTTTTCAAACATACATTCTGAGGAATTGTCAGGACCAGAAGAGCTCCTGTAGCACAGGACAAGTCTCATTAGGCCTTCTCTTGGATGTCTGCATCAATGACTTCCAAATGTTGGCCCACCCTGGCCCAATCGGTGCCATAAGTGGGGTCTTGCCTCCCTCAGGCCCTTCACCAAGGCAGCCAGCTCCCTGAAGATGGTCTTCTTCCTGCTCAATTCCCCTCAGTGCCCTCCAGGATCAAAGATGTGGAGTCGTCGTACACAACCCAGGCCTGCCATGCCCGTCGCTGGCCCAGCCTTTCCTCACTCCCAGGTGCATCTCCAATCTCTGTGCCTTTGCACCTCCACCTCTCAGAATCACTCCTTGCCTTCCCCTAAGACTTAGCTTAAACTCCATCCCCGTAAGGACGCCCATTTATAAGCACACAGGCCATTAGACCACACCCTGAGGGCAGAGTCACTTTGATTTTCTTTTGTGTCTGGTACTTAGGAGAACGCTAATGAAGCACTTAAGATAAGATCACCCGATAGGGGAAGATACCAGACGCTGAGGTCTTTTCCCCAAACTAAACTGCCACATGTTCCAACTACTGCAGAGAGCACCACTCCACTGGGCCGACCACAGTGTTTGAATGTCAAATGTACGATTGCTAAAAAGATTATTTTATGGAGAGCTCCTACAGGGCAAGCGCTCACAAGGTGGTCAGAAAAAGTGACACAAGGCCACTCTCAAAGTCTCTCTTAAGAACTTCAGGATCAACTATATGCCATGGGAGATCCTGGCACAGGAGCGCCCCACATGGCGTGCCCACATCAGAGAAGGGGCCATGATCTATGAGCAAAGATGAATTAAATTAGCATGGAAGACACGAGAGATGTACCACGTTAGAGAGCTCACCCTAAATGTTCATGTAGACTATTTGTGTCCGCCTTGTGGGGGAGCATTCTGGGCTCATGATAGTCCGATCGGACATACCGTAACTCAAAGTGATTTCATTTTGGTCCTCTTCGAGGACAAAGGACAACCGACAATGAAACACTCAGTAACGGCTGAGGATTGCTTTAAATGAGCTGATTACAAATATCAGGGCTCAAAAACCTCAAAAACCCTCCATGTGGGCCAGCTGGGCCCATTCATCTATAAATGGGCATCCTTGTTTTCCATGAAAACCTCCATGGTTTCTCCCAGTCCAGGTGATTCCCATAGGGGAAACAAGAAGAGTTAGAAACGAAGCTGACCCAAGGAGATAACCCCAAGGTAAACTGGTACTTGGCAGCATGGGGCTAAAGGTCTAGGAGAACGGACTTGGAAAATGGGCACCCAACATGCAGATGACACAATTCAGACTTCATTTCGACCTTGCTGGTCTAGATCATAATAGAATTCTCTTCTGAAGAAGCTCTATTCAATGTGCCAGTGAAGGCCTTCCTCTAGGTTTTGGGACAACCTTACAACTGGAGGGTCTCCATCTGCAGTCTTCCACTTCTGCCTCTTCTAGATATTTATTTCCTTACTGACATTTTTCACGTTGCTTCTCGAGAACTCATCATCCTTGGAAAGATGGTACAGCTTGCTTTTACCCATTATGACCCTCTCCAGCACTGACCCCCCCCCCACTGGCCCACGATTCCCTGGGTCTCTAGTCATTTAGATGATTGTCACTCTGGCTATGAGATGGTTTTTCCCACATTTAATCTTTTTCCTATGGATTGTTAGATTGATTACTTCTCAATAGTTCTGGATCTTGGTGAACAGGTGTTGAGGGCCTCAATCTAACCAGTACACTGTCACCCACAAACAAACTTCAGAACGGACTCTCCTGGTTCTAAAGACAATTCCTCTTCCTCTTGGACTTGGCACAAGGGAGCCTCCATGACAGTGATTAACATCTTTGGTTAGCAGACATCTTTGTAATATTCCTCAGCTGACATTACTCATAGAAAATTGCTCATTTGATGGCAGTTCCAATCACCAAGCAATCATGTTGCATCATATGCATCCTTGGTGGATCCTTGTAAAGCTCTATCATGACAAATACCTTTTAAAATTTAATTTTAATTTTGATAATCAATAATCACATAGAATAGGATTACATTTTCTGCATGTTTTGGTCATCTGGTTAAAAAAAAAAAAAAGGATTGTTGAAGTCTGCCTTTGTTCCCTTACGTTTTCATCAAGAATATCCTCAAAATGCCGTTGAGATCAATATCACCCTGATATCATGAAAAGTACAAAGGCTTTTTTAAAAAAAATATTCTGAGTGGCCTCTTGAGTATGATTTCTGTGCTATTTCTTCCAAACTTTCAGCTCCTTCCCCAAGTGAGTTACCCTCTAAAGCAAGTCTTCCATACCTTCTTGATGGTGCTACCCAGTCTGATGGCCTCCAGGAATCCTTGGGTCTGGTCTGGTGCAATTCCCAATTTCTTCAAGGCCTGAGATAATCCACCCCCTAATAACATCATCACATCTGTTCCATTTTCTATCCTTGTATAGTCCTCTTACAGGTTCTCCCATGAAAGATTCCAATCTTGGAGTGACAAGATGGCTGGGGCTCACATCAATGTTTCTCTATCCTGACTCTGCTTCTGTGGCTTTGAGCAATTTTATAAAACAATACTTCTTGGAACCTCCCCCGTAACTTACAACAAGTTTGTATTAGGCCATCATCATCACCTTTATGGGTAAATGTTTGTCAGCCATCAGCTTCTGATGAGTCATTATCAAAGTCAACGTCTCTGCCTTTTTCTATTTCCCAATCAACAATGCATTTGAAAGGAAATTTCAACGAGATTATTCACACTGCCTTCTTGTCCTGAGTTTGCCTTCTAAATTGTTATCGTGACTTTTTAGTCAATGCTCTGACTGCACACAGATGACGATTCCAATGTAA
>JAJPUD010019779.1:0-25911 GCA_023553655.1 Myrmecobius fasciatus | reverse complement strand
TTGCTAAGTCTTTCCTTTTAAGTCACATTAAGTGAGAATTGTAAAGGAAGCCGGAGGCCCCAGCAGCTCAAGTCTTTTTTAAGCTCTGTTCTAGAAAAATTTCCAGTATTTGTGATGATATGACCTAATTTAGGACAAGAATCCTGGAGGCAAGATACCCATTGAGTTTTCAGTGTTCTTCCTATTACAATCATGATGCTACAGCTATATGAATATGAGCACATTGCAAGGTAACTATTTGTGCCACCATTTCACTAACTCTAATCCTTTCTTCTCGAATGGTCTCTTAAGAATTGATTTGAGGGGGGCGGAGCCAAGATGGTGGAGTGAAAAGGTGACTCTCTGCCTCTCCTTCGATCTTCTCTCAAATCAACAATAAAATAAGCCTCTGAACTGATCTTCAAGTCAACAAACTCAGAAATATTTGGGCACTGCTCTCTGGAAAACTTCATATCTGGTTAGTCTGACTCCCACAGAGAGATAAATATACTACTCCTGTGTAGGCCGGAAGTGACGGTGGGACTCAGCTCAGCTCATCTTGGCAGAAATTCCAAACTCCAAACTCCAAATTCCAAACAGCTGGAGTTTATCTGAGGCACTTGGGACACTCTGCCCTGATTGGGGACAGGTGTTCTGGCAGACTTGCCTTGTTTAAGGAGTAATTCGGACTTAGTCCTAGCCCCGACCAGCCCAGCACCTTAGGTTAACTCGCTGAAGTGCCCCAGGGCAAAGCTTTTCAGCCACCGTTTTTATTTCCCCTACCTTAAAGAGATATCCACGCTGTCTAAAAAAAATGAAGAAGCAAAAGAGAGCCCTCACCATAGACAGCTTTTATCAAGGCAAAGAAGCATTGACCCCAGATGCTGAGGTTCCTTTAGACAAAATACCAGAAGAAGGTATTAAAGACCATCACTGGTCCCCTTTTCAAAAGGCCTTTCTGGAAGATTGCATAAAGAACCTCAAAAGAGAGCTGGAGGATAAATAGGAAAATAAACTGAAATCAGTGCAAGAAGGATACAATATCTTGCAAGAAGGAAATAAAGACCTGCAAAAGAGATAGGAAAAAGACACCAATTTATTGAAAAATAAAATTAGTGAAGTGGAAAAAGAGTGCAATGAATAAATTGGCCAGTAACAAAAGGAGCTTAAGAAGGTAACTGAAGAAAACAACACTTTAAAAATAAGAATTGAACAAATGCAAGTGAATGACTCAATAAGACTTCAACAATCAGTCAAACCAAAACAAAAAAAATGAAAAATTAGAAGAAAATATGAAATATTTCCTAGGAAAAACAACTGACTTGGAAAATAGATCTAGGAGAGAAAATCTAAGGACTATTGGACTTCCTGAAAGCCATGATAAAAAAAGAATCTAAACACTATCTTCGAGGAAATCCTGAAAGAAAACTGCCGTGACGTTGTAGAATCAAAGGGCAAAATCACCATTGAAAGAATTCACTTATCACCTCCTGAAAGAAATCCCAAAATTAAGACCCCAAGGAATATCGTGGCTAAATTTCAGGTCCATAGGACCAAGGAACAGAGTCTGCTAGCAACTAGAAAGAAACAATTCAAATACCGTGGATCAATAATTAGAATCACACAGGATCTGTCAGCCTTCACACTGAAGGATCGAAGGGCATGGAACCAGATATTCCGAAAGGCAAAGGAACTTGGATTACAACCAAGAATAACTTATCCAGCTAGAATGAGCATTATCCTCCAGGGAAGAAGATGGTCATTCAATGATATAGGTGAATTTCACCAATTTCTAATGAAAAGACCGGATCTGAACAAAAAATTCGACACCCAAACACAGAACTCAAGAAAAGCATAAAAAGGTAAAAAGGAAAGGATTCTTGAGAACTTTATTTTTACTAGGGGGACACTTAAAGTTTGGGGGTATAATTAACTAGATATTACTTTAATAATATGAAAAGGAGAACTAGAGGGGAAAAGGCTGTCATACAGAGGAAAAGAGGGAAAAAGTGGTAAAATAAGATCTAAAAAAAAGGTTAAAAACAAGGTAAAATCACCTGAAGAGGCAAAGAAAACCTAATATAATTGAGAGAAATAGGGGAGGCAGATAAGCATTGTGTAAATCTTACTCTCATCAGGTTGGGCTCTAAAAGTGTATATCAGACATTTGATTTCACATAAAAACTTGTCTGTTGCAAGAGGGAATTGGGAGGGAAAGGAGGAAAAGAAAGGGACAAACTAATAGAAGGGAAAAATAGAAGAATCAGGGGAAAGGAGTAAAAACGGGGAGGGGATTTAAACGGTGGAGTATTGTTTGGGGGAGGGGGTCATCAAAAGCAAAGTACTGAGGAGGGGGGAAGGAAGAAACGGGAAAGGAAAGGGGAAAACATAACTTGGGTAAATAAGATGGCAGGAAATAAAGCATTAGTTATTCTAACTGTGAATGCGAATGGGATGAACTCTCCCATAAAGCAGAAGCAGATATAAGACTGGATTAAAAACCAAAATCCCACAATATGTTGTCTACAAGGAACACATTTAAAACATAGTGACACATATAGGATGAAGGTAAATGGCTGGAGTAGAAAATATTATGCTTCAGGTGAACAAAAAAAAGCAGGGGTAGCAATGCTTATCTCAGATCAAGTAAAAGCCAAGATAGATCTAATCAAAAGAGATAAGGAAGGAAACTATATTTTATTAAAGGGTACCATAGATAATATAGCAATATCTATACTAGATGTATATGCACCAAGTGCAATAGCACACAAATTCCTAGGGGAGAAATTAAGAGAGATGCAAGAAGAAATAGACAGCCAAACGATACTAGTGAGGGATCTCAACCTTGCTCTCACAAAATTAGATAAATCAAACTACAAAATATACAAGAAAGAAACTAAGGAGATAAACCAATTGTTATAAAAGTTAGTTATGATAGATCTATGAAGAAAGTTAAATGGAGACAGTAGGGAGTTTACTTTTTTCTCAGCGGTCCATGGAACCTATACAAAAATTGACCATGTGTTAGGACATAAAAACCTCAAAATCAAATGCAAAAAGGCAGAAATAGTAAATGCATCTTTTTCAGATCATGATGCAATAAAAATCATATGCAATATAAGGCCAGGAGAAACTAAACCAAAAGTTAATTGGAAATTAAATAATCTAATCCTGAAGAATGAATGGGTGAAAGAGCAAGTCATAGACACAATCAATAATTTCATCCAGGAGAATGACAATAAGGAGATAACATACCAAAATTTGTGGGATACGGCTAAAGCGGTTATAAGGGGCAATTTTATGTCTCTAGATGCTTACTTGCATAAAATTGAAAAAGAAAAGATCAACGAATTGGGCTTATTATTAAAAAAAAAATAGAAAAAGAACAGATTAAAAACCCTCAATTAAATACCAAATTGGAAATTCTAAAAAGAAAAGGAGAAATTAATAAAATTGAAAATAAGAAAACTATTGAATTAATAAATAAAACTAAGAGTTGGTTCTACGAAAAAAACCAACAAAATAGATAAGCATTTAGTTAATTTGATAAGAAAAAGGAAAGAGGAAAATCAAATTGTTACTCTCAAGAATGATAAGGGAGAACTTTCCTCCAATGAAGAGGAAATTAGAGAAATAATTAGGAGTTACTTTGCCCAACTTTATGTCAGTAAGATTGATAATCTAAATGAAATGGAGGAATATCTACAAAAATATAGATTGCCCAGGTTAACAGAAGAGGATATGAATTATTTAAATAGCCCCATATAGAAAAAGAAATAGAACAAGGTATTAACTAACTCCCTAAGAAAAAATCTCCAGGGCCAGTTGGATTTACATTTGAATTCTACCAAACATTCAAAGAACAATTAATTCCAATACTACACAAACTATTTCAGAAAATAGGGACAAAAGGTATACTGCCAGAATCTTTCTATGAGACCGATATGGTGCTGATAGCTAAACCAGGTAGGGTGAAAACAGAGCAAGAAAACTATAGATTAATTTGCTAATGAATATTGATGCAAAAATTTTAAATAAGATATTAGCAATGAGATTACAGAAAGTCATCCCCAGGATACTACACTATGACCAAGTAGGATTTATACCAGGGATGCAGGGTTGGTTCAATATTAGGAAAACTATCAGCATAATTAATTATATTAATAACCAAATTAACAAAAACCATATGATTATCTCAATAGATGCAGAAAAAGCCTTTGATAAAATCCATCACCCTTTCCTATTAAAAACACTAGAGAGTATAGGAATAAATGGGCTTTTCCTTAAAATGATCAGTAGCATTTATTTAAAACCATCAGCAAGCATCATATGTAATGGAGACAAACTAAAACCATTCCCAATAAAATCAGGAGTGAAACAAGGCTGCCCACTGTCACCATTACTAGTTAATATTGTATTAGAAATGTTAGCTTTAGCAATAAGAGAAGAAAAAGAGATAAAAGGAATCAGAGTAGGTAATGAAGAAACCAAATTATTACTCTTTGTAGATGACATGATGGTATACTTAGAGAACCCTAGAGACTCAACTAAAAAACTACTAGAAACATTTCACAACTTTAGCAAAGTGGCAGGATTCAAAATTAATCCACATAAATCATCAGCATTTTTATATATTACCAATAAAGTTCAGCAGCAGGAGATATGAAAAGAAATTCCATTCCAAATAGCAGATGATAGGATAAAATATTTCTGAATCTATCTGCCATGGAAAAGTCAGAAAATATACGAACTAAATTACAAACCACTTTCCACACAAATAAAATGAGACCTAATCAATTGGAAAAATATTAAGTGCTCATGGGTAGGCAAAGCGAACATAATAAAAATGAGAATACTACCCAAACTAATCTACTTATTTAGTGCCATACCAATCAAACTCCCAAGAAATTATTTTACAGATCTAGAAAAAATAGTAGCAAAGTTCATTTGGAAGAATAAAAAGTCAAGAATTTCAAGGGGATTACTGAAAAAAAGGCAGATGAAGGTGGCCTTGCTGTACCAGATCTAAAACTATATTATAAAGCAGCTGTCATCAAAACCATTTGGTACTGGCTAAGAAATAGAGCAGTGGATCAGTGGCACAGGATAGGATATCAGGAATATCTAGGCAATAACCTTAACAATGTAGTATTCAATAAACCCAATGACCCCAGCTTTTGGGATAAATACTCACTATTCGGCAAAAACTTCTGGGAAAATTGGAAACTAGTGTGGAAGAAATTAGGGCTTGACCCATACCTAACAGCACATGCCAAAATAAGATCTAAATGGGTTCATGATCTAGATATAAAGAGGGATTTTGTAAGCAAGTTAGAGGAACGTAATATAGTTTATCTCTCAGACCTGTGGAGATGGAATAAATTTATGTCCAAAGAAGACCTGGAACTCCTAATTGAACACCAGATGGATAATTTTGATTATATTAAGTTTAAAAGTTTCTGTAAAAACAAAACAAATGCAGACAAGATTAGGAGGGAAGCATCAAATTGGGAAATCATGTGTACATTTAATGGTTCTGATAAAGGCCTCGTTTCTAAAATATATAGAGAATTGTCTCATGTATATAAGAATTCAAGCCACTCTTCAATAGATAAGTGGTCAAGGGATATGAACAGACAATTTTCAGATGATGAAATTAAAACCATCTCTAGTCATATGAAATGTTGCTCCAAATCACTGTTGATCAGAGAAATGCAATTTAAGACAACTCTGAGGTACCACTACACACCTGTCAGATTGGCTAAAATGACAGGAAAAGATAACGATGAATGTTGGAGGGGATGTGGGAAAACTGGGACACTAATACATTGTTGGTGGAACTGTGAACGGATCCAACCATTCTGGAGAGCAATTTGGAGCTATGCTCAAAAAGTTGTCAAACTGTGCATACCCTTTGACCCAGCAGTGTTTCTACTGGGCTTATATCCCAAAGAGATCTTAGAGGAGGGAAAGGGACCCACCTGTGCAAGAATGTTTGTGGCAGCCCTTTTTGTAGTGGCTAGAAATTGGAAAGTGAAGGGATGCCCATCAATTGCAGATTGGCTGAATAAATTATGGTATATGAATGTTATGGAATATTAGTTCTCTGTAAGAAATGACCAGCAGGATGATTTCAGCGAAGCCTGGATGGACTTGCATGAACTGATCCTGAGTGAAACGAGCAGAACCAGGAGATCATCATACACAGCAACAACAGTATTACATGTTGATCAATTCTGACGGACATGGCTCTCTGCAACAAAGAATTGTCTCAAACCAGTTCCAATTCTTCACTGAAGAAAACCATATACACCCAGAAAGAGGGAAATGAAATATGGACCACAACGTAACATTTTCATGATCTCTATTGACATTTGCTTGCATTGTGTTGTCTTTCTCTGATTCTTTTTTTTTTCTTGTAGATAGGATTTTTCTTGCATAACTTCTTCCTGCCATCTAGGGGAGAGGAGGGGACTGGGGGTAAAATTTGTAATGGAAAGCTTTGTAAAGATCAATGTGGGAACTACCCATACATATGTTATACAAATAAAAAGCTTTAATAAAAAAAAAGTTGTCAAACTGTGCATACCCTTTGACTCAGCAGTGTTTCTACTGGGCCTACATCGCAAAGAAATCTTAGAGGAGGGAAAGGGCCCCACATGTGCAAGAATGTTTGTAGCAGCCGTTTTTGTAGTGGCTATAAACTGGAAACTGAAGGGATGCCCATCAATTGGAGAGTGGCTGAATAAATTATGGTATATGAATGTTATGGAATGTTATTGCTCTGTAAGAAACGCCCAGCAGGACGATTTCAGAGAGGCCTGGAGGGACTTGCATGAACTGATGCTGAGTGAAACGAGCAGAAGCAGGAGATCATCATACACAACAACAACAGTATTACATGATGATCAATTCTGATGGACATGGCTCTCTGCAACAAAGAATTGTCTCAAACCAGTTCCAATTGTTCGCTGAAGAAAACCATATACACCCAGAGAGAGGTATATGAAACATGGACCACCAAGTAACATTTTCATGATCTCTATTGACATTTGCTTGCATTGTGTTGCCTTTCTCTGATTCTTTTTTTTTTCTTGTAGATAGGATTTTTCTTGTATAACTTGTCAAGCATTTCAACATTATTAACATGTAGTGGACTTCCTGCCATCTGGGGAGGGGAGGGGACTGGCGGTAAAATTTGTAATGGAAAGCTTTGTAAAGATCAATGCTGGGGAACTACCCATACATATGTTATACAAATAAAAAGCTTTAATAAAACAAAAAAAAAGAATTGATTTGAATGAATAATCATAGGCCTACTCTGGACCTATGTGAATATTTAGTTAATGCTGGTGTATATGGGTAGGTGTGCTAGAAGTAGCATCAGGAACTTGTCCATTTTCTGAAAGCCTAAAAGCTGCTAAATGTTACAACTTAAGTGACTTCATTATGATATAAAAAAGAGAGCATGAGAAGGAGAATTCACTCAACAGTTGTTAATTTACTATGATTGTGCCAGGAACTGTGCTGGATGCTACTAATATAATCCCTACTCACAAAGGGAGAAAAACTATAGGAGGATAGCTTGAGGGAATAATAAGGTTCATTTATTTATTTATTTATTTTTGGTATGGAGTAGACTTGAACATGTTTAAAGGCAGTGGGAAACAATAGTTAATAGGGAGACATTGAAGAAGGTGTGTGTGTGTGTGTTTGTGTGTGTGTGTGTGCGTGTGTGTGTATGAGAGAGAGAAACAGAAAAACAGAGACAGAGAAAGAGAGACAAAATAGAGAAACAGAGACAGAGGGACAGAAAAAAGGGTGGAGAGACAAAGAAGGGAGACAGAGAGAAGAAGAAGAAAGGGAAAGAGAGAAGGAAGAAAGAGAGAGAGAGAGAGAGAGAGAGAGAGAGAGGGGGGGGGGAGATGACAGGATACAATCCACTAGCGAACACAGGTAGGGATAGGAATCAAATATACATGTAAAAGACTTGGCCTTGGCAAGAATGGTAACTTCTTTGTAAGAAACTGAGGAAAAGAAGGAGAGAGCAGAGATATTGTCAAGGGGTTTTAAGATGAAGATAATGGTAGAACAGGAAGCTCACACTGAAAGATTTCTCTCTTTCTCTCTCCTTTTCTCTCTATGTCTCTGTCTCTCTTTGTCTCTCTGACTCTGTCTCCCTCTTTCTGTCTCTCTTTCTCTTTGTCTCTCTCTGTCTCTCCTCTATCTATGTCTCTTTGTCTCTGTCTCTGTGTGTCTCTCCCTGTCTCTCTATCTCTCTTTCTCTGTCTCTGTTTCTCTCTGTCTCTCCTGAAATAAAAGACAAAATTTTTGTCTGAGAGAGATGGGGAAGGAAGCTTCTATAAAGAAGAAAAGGTTTGGAACATGCTTTATGGAGAGTAAGTTAAGGAATTAAATGAGAATAATAAAAGAACTGCCTTAATGCAGTAAAGGTTCAATAATGTTTGGATAGCATAACTTGGGAACATATGCAGTAAGCAGTTATTAGATTTCCTTCAGATTTGTTCAGCAGCTCCTGAGTAGAAGGGAAAGAGGCATATGAGGGAAATAATCCAGGTTTTGGTGAGAGAAGATCAGCTTATCGGACAAGGGATTCAAAGAGAAGAGGATAGTATAGAATTAAAATGGCTAACTATGATGTTGATGTTAGAGTGGGAACAGAGTGAAGTAAGAAAAAGGGTAATGGTCTGAGAAAGTACAGAAGGTTGATGGTAATGGAGGTCTTGATAAGGACAAAGAAGACTTGTAGAAGTATTAAAGCATGGGAAAAGGCAGAAAAACGGGAGGCTATGGTCAGAGAAATGTCAGATTTTTCTAATTGGGGAAATAGACACTTGTGGGTAATGTGAGGAGAAATGATGATGATACAATAAGTGACTGAGATAGAATGAAGGAGTAGTTCATGGGAGTTAAGGAAGTTGAGGAAATGGGAGTTTAAGGAATTTGACAGAGTATTAAATTAGTAATAAAATCTCTTATGTAAGGGAAGGAGTGAAATATCATGGAAAAAGGTATACTAGGTGCCTTAGAAAGAGAAAGAATGACTTAAAGAGAACGAGATATTACAACTGCCATAATTTTGATTGGAAAGAATTCTGTAATTGTGTTGACTTAAAAAGCAATAAGATTATTAATAAGAGACTACTAAGGGAGTGCCTAGAAATGACAATACAGGGAATATTGCAACTGTTCTTCTTGGACCCAATATGATTGGTAACATGAAAAAAGTACATAAAATGATGGGTAGTAAGGCAGTCTGGACCTTGAACCATCTCAGGTTTTCCATTGTCTATTGTTGGGAAGCTAGAAGTTCTTTTAGTCTTTAGAACTACCTACTGGGGAATCTCCAAGAATAGTGTGCTTATAAAATGGTAATCAGTGTTCAAACTAAATCCTTTTCTCATCACATCTCAACAAGGCAAAAAATAACAAGCATATTTGAGCCCATGTAGTTTTCTCTTTTTTTTTCCCTATGTCAACAAATACATATTATACTTTTTTTTTAACCTGGGGCAGTATGGCTTTCTTTCAACTACTATACTTTTTTGTCTGATAGAAAAATCTACTTTTGCATCCTTGTAGCATAAAGAATCAATCCATATTCTTCTGTTCATTTTGCCTGGCTTACTAGATGATTTTTTCCCTCTTGCTATCAGCTTGCCTGCTCTGAAGGATGAGATGAAGCAATTGCTATTGGTCCTTCATTATTCTATATTCAATAAACAATCATTCAACTCAACAAATTTTATTTTAGACTTATTCTAAGCTCAAAAACAACCACCACTCTTCTCACTGAAGAATCCCAGGAATAAGAAATGTCCATACTTTGGAATCATTCTTTTTTCAGATTGGTCTTTGAAACCAACTCAGTATTTGTTGAATCTTTTAAAATGGCTGTAAAAGCAAAATGGATTTTTTAATTCTACATGTATATAGTTATAAATTTTTCAAGATTTTCAGTCTCTGTTACTCCAGGCTAATGTGTAGTACCTAATCCCTGGAACCTACAGATATGGAAAATCAATATTTCTGTATAATTCCTATAACCACTAACAATTGCTGCCTTATTCAGTAACCATGGCTATGGACCACCAAAGCTTAGTCCTCTAAACTTTCAAGTAATTGCTATCTTATGTGACAGTAGTGATATATCAAAGTAAGAAATATGGCAGATGGGGTGAGGAGGGGAGGGGAAGTAGCTGTAATACCAATGATAATTTGTAATTGTTAATTTGAATAGATTACTACTATGCCATAAGAAATTAATATTAGCTTAATGGTCTTAGAAAAACATGGAAAGACTTGCATTAAATGATGAAGAGTAAAATGACCATAACTGAGAGAACATTGTATACAATAATCACAATGTTATTTTAAGAATGACTTTGAGGACATAAGTTATTTTTACTATTATAAATATCCAACTTAACTATAAAAGACATATGAGGAAAGACAATATTTGTATCCAGAGAAAAAATTTTAATAGAGGCATGTTATAGAATATTTTCATATATATATAATATACATATTTATATACATATATATATGTATGTATGTATGTATATTTGTGTCTAATGATGACCATCTCGAGGATGGTAATGGTGAAGGGAAGAAAAAAAGAGGAAAAAAGAAATTTACATAACTTTGTTGTATATTTAAAAGAAATGGCAAGTTACACATGGTAAAATTTTAGTTTCATGTGTAATTATCTTTTTATTACACTATATTATGGAAATATTTGTTTTATTCCATAAATTAAAAAGTAAAATAAAATTTAAAAACCCATTACACCTTGATATTTGCAAATGTAAATTTTACCTTTGTAATGAAAGTCTGGCACCTTTACAATCCTCTTGCAAATGATGTCTTTCTCTATAGAGAACCTGAGAAGACTATTTTGGGGGAAATCATGATATTGAAAAAAAGGGAAAAGCCTTTGAGAGGTTGGAGAATACATGGATGTTTATAACTGGTTTTCCTCAGATGAGCACAATGTGAAAAAGAGGCTCTTTGGTTGTAGAAGCATTTGAAAGGGATAATATCTTAAACTCTGGCCTCTTTTGCTTCATTTTCTTTTGACTTAAGTGTGAGAAACCATACCAACCATAAGAACTTCAAAAGTGCAGGAGAGCAAGCCATAAGAAAAAAGAAGCTTAAGTCAAAGTTGGGCTTTCAACGTCCCAAGGAGCAAAGGTTGACTTTTGAAGGGCTCTGCAGAACCCTAGCCTGCCAATAGACAATTAGGTATTAATTGATTGGTTCATTGGCTGTTGGGCCATTCCCATATAGGAACCAAACTAAGTTCCTAACCTAATTCACCAAATACAAAAATATTGAAAGACAGGGAGAAAGGGTATTGGTGGTGGTGATATGTTCTTATGTTAGTTCTTGCTTTGAAGGGAATATCTGCTTCTATAAACTGATGTTAAGTGGTTAAGTAGAATTATCATACTAGCCACAGTCTTGTAATGATGGAAGAAATATAGTCACTGGAGTTTTAAACCATAGCAGTAGAGAAAAAGGAGACTGATTCAAATCTTTATATATATATATATATATATCTTAGAACACTGAGAAGAAGATTATCTAGATTGAGTGAGCCAGAGTGCACTCATTCCCTTGGTTTTGGAAAAGTAAGTAAAAAAGCAGGTTGGAAATAAATCTGAGTTGGCAAGGCTATGAGTCCCATGATTAAGAATTTAAAATGCCAGCTTATACTTAGAAGACCCTTAATAATCTCATGTAGTTTTGTTTTTATTCACTAATCATTTTCATAATTCTGAATCAGATCCACAAAGGATTAAGTAGAATAAGGGGAAGCTTGGCTTTCAGGAAACTAGAAAGGTCAAGAGGAAAACAGCTCTTATTTGGTACCTGCTTACTGGTCCTAGAGCTTCTTGTCCAGACAAAAACAAAATAGAATGTCAGCTTGAAAGGACCTTAGAGGACAGCCCTGGTTTTAAAGCATGAATCCATTTGGGTTGAGGGAGCATTCTGGAGATCCATATTTATCTCGATGGCTTGAGAAAGGAAGGAGTGCAACAATCCTGGCAGCAGTGGAAGACCATAGGGTCCCTTTAGTTCCTTTACATTTTCAAAGGCAGATCTCTGCCAGAAAAACCCCACTTAGACCTCAGAGGGTGATGTGAAATTTCTGAGGTTGCATCAGCTCTCCTATTTTTCTTGCAGCAAATGCTTCTTCAGAATGCTTCAGGTCACTAACGGTTTCTTTCAGGGAAAGGAATGAGTTCAGTTGATCCCCTTAGACCAAAAAGTCTCCTGAAGAAATGCACCTTAGTTTCTATTTAAAATTGACAGTTCACTGCTTCTGTGTGTATAAAAGCTTCATGAGAAATTTAGTGAATATCTAAAGGCAATGGTAATTGGATTCTAGCATCTCAGCAATGAAATCACCTAAGATTTGAATAATAAAAAATAGATCACGTTAAAATACTGGAAGAATATTTTGAGTGATATGAACAGGAATAGAAAGGAACGTGTGCTATTTCTTAAAGCAGTTTAATTCTCAAGTGTGTTCAGGATGTAGATTTATTGATCCAGAAGTTTGAGAGAGAGTATTACTGGGAGAGAAGGGCAAATTTCTTGCCTAAACTGTTTTGAGGTGTGTACTACATTTGATTAGGTCAGAGTACTGCATCAAGATGGCAAAATCCCTTATACTATAGAGATAGTCCTAGAAGGCTTTCATCAGATGAGTAGCATCTATAACTAAACATGAGGGGGACAGAGTCAAGAAGGCGGAGTGAAGACACAACTCACTGTGACCTCCTCTGACCTTCTCTCAAACAAACAGCAGATTAAGCCTCTGAACTGATTTTTAAATCAAAGAACCCACAAATATTTGGAGTACAACACATTCCTAGAAGAAGTGACATTGGAAGAGCTTCAGAACAGGACAGTTTCAGACTGTCAGGGGGTCGGGCAGTTTGCCCAGCTCAGACAGTAGCTGCAGGAAACAGGGAAGGGAGCCCATGGGACTCAGCTTGGCACATTCTAAGCACCTGGGAAGTTTCTGGGAGGCTTTGAGCCATGTTGCCCGGCTTGCCAGCAGGTGCTTTGGCAGATCTCCCTTTTTATTTTTTTTTATTAAAACTTTTTATTTGCAAAACATATGTATGGATAATTCTTCAACATTAACCCTGACAAAGCTTTCTGTTACAAAATTTTCCCCCCTACCCCCCAGCTCTCCCCTAGATGGCAGGATATCCACTACATGTTAATTATGTTGAAATACTTGACAAATCGAATATATGTATACATATTGCCACACTTATTATTGTGCAAGAAAAATAGTATCTACAAGAAAAAAAATCAGAGAAAGGAAAGATAAAGCAAGCAAACATCAACAGAGAGCATTTAAATCTTATGTTGTGGTCCACATTTCACATCCCTCTCTCTGGGTGTATATGGCTTTCTTCACTGAACAATTGGAAGTGGTTTGAAATATTTCATTTTTGAAGAGAGCCATGTTCATCAGAATTGATCATCATATAGTATTGTTGTCGTGAAAAATGATTACTGGTTCTGCTCATATTACTCAGCATCAGTTCATGCAAGTCTGTCCAGGCCTCTCTGAAATCATCCTGCTCGTTTTTTCTCACAGAACAATAATATTCCATAACATTCATATACCATAATTTGTTCAGCCATTCTCCAATTGATGGGCATCCATTTAGTTTCCAGTTTCTAGCCACTACAAAAAGGGCTGCCACAAACATTCTTGCACATGTGGAGACCTTTCCTTCCTTTATGATTTCTTTGGGATATAAGCCCAGTAGAAACACTGCTGGGTCAAAGGGTATGCACAGTTTGATAACTTTTTGAGCATAGTTCCAAATTGCTCTCCAGAATGTTTGGATCCGTTCACAGCTCCACCAACAATGCATCAGTGTCTCAGCCTTCCCACATCCCCTCCAACATTCGTCATTATCTTTTCCTGACATTTTAGCCAATCTGACAGGTGTGTAGTGGAAACTCAGAGTTGTGTTAATTTGTATTTCTCTGATTAATAGTGATTAGGAGCACGTTTTCATATGACTAGAAATAGTTTTAATTTCTTTATCTAAAAATTGTCTGTTCATATCCTTTGACCATTTATCGACTGGAAAATGGCTTGAAATCTTATAAATATGAGACAATTATCCATATATTTTAGAAATGAGGCCTTTATCAGAACCATTAATTGTAAAAATGGTTTCCCAATTTATTGTTTCCCTCCTAATCTTGCCTGCATTAGTTTTATTTGTACAAAAACTGTTTAACTTAATATAGTCAAAATTATCTATCTGGTGATCAATAAAACTGTTAAGTTCCAGATCTTCTTTGGACATAAATTTATTCCATCTCCACAGGCCTGAGAGGTAAACTATACTATGTTTCTCTAATTTGCTTACAATATCACTCTTTATATCTAAATCATGAACCCATTTAGATCTTATCTTGGTATGTGGTGGTAGGTAGGTGTGGGTCAAGCACTAATTTGTTCCACACTAGTTTCCAATTTTCCCAAGCAGTTTTTGTCTAATACTGAGTTCTTATCCCAAAAGCTGAGATCTTTGGGTTTATCAAAGACTAAATTGCTATAGTTATTGCCTAGTTTGTCCAGTGATGCTATCCTATGCCAATGATCGACTACTTTATTTCTTAGCCAGTACCAAATGGTTTTGATGACTGCTGCTTTATAATATAGTTTTAGATCTAGTACAGCACGGCCACCTTCATTGGCCTTTTTTTTCATTAATTCCCTTGAAATTCTTGATCATTTTTTTCCAAATGAACTTCGCTACTATTTTTTCTAGATTTGTAAAATAATTTCTTGGGAGTTTGATTGGTATGGCACTAAATAAGTAAATTAGCTTGGTTAGTAGTGTCATTTTTATTATATTCTCTTGTTCTACCCATGAACACTTGATGTTTTTCCAATTGACTAGGTATGACTTTATTTGTGTGGAAAGTGTTTTGTAAATTAGTTCATAGAGTTCCTGACTCTTCTTTGGCAGATAGATTCACAAATATTTTATATTATCGACAGTTATTTGGAATGGAATTTCTTTTTGTATCCTTTGCTGCTGAACATTGTTGATAATATATATAAATGCTGCTGATTTATGTGGATTTATTTTGTATCCTGCACCTTGCTGAAGTTGTGAAGTCTTTCTTTTTTTTTAAATTAAAGCTTTTTATTTGCATAACATATGTATGGGGAGTTCCTCAGCATTGATCTTTACAAAGCTTTCCATTACAAATTTTACCCCCAGTCCCCACCCCTCCCCTAGATGGCAGGAACTCCATTACATGTTAATAATGATAAAATACTTGACAAGTTGTTGGGCAAGAAAAATCCTATCTACAAGAGAAAAAAAAATCAGAGAAAGGAAACACACTGCAAGCAAACATCAATAAAGAGCAAGAAAATATTATGTTGTAGTCCACAATTCATATCCCTCTCTCTGGATGTATATGGCTTTCTTCACTGAACAATTGGAACTGGTTTGAGAGAATTCTTTATTGCAGAGAGCCATGTCCATCAGAGTCGATCATCATATAATATTGTTGTTGCCGTGTATAATGATCTGGTTCTGCTCATTTCACTCAGGATCAGTTCATGCAAGTCTCTCCAGGACTCTCTGAAATCATCCTGCTGGTCGTTTCTCACAGAGCAATAATATTCCATAACATTCATATACCATAATTTATTCAGCCACTCTCCAATTGATGGAAATCCATTCTGTTTCCAGTTTCTAGCCACTACAAAAAGGGCTGCCACAAACATTCTTGTACATGTGGGTCCCTTTGCCTCCTCTAAGATCTCTTTGGGATATAAGCCCACTAGAATCACTGCTGGGTCAAAGTGTATGCACAGTTTGATAACTTTTTGAGCATACCTCCAAATTGCTCTCCAGAATGGTTAGATCCATTCACAGTTCCACAAACAATGTATTAGTGTCCCAGCTTTCCCACATTCCCTCCAGCATTCATCGTTATCTTTTCCTGTCATTTTAGCCAATCTGACAGGTGTGTAGCGCTACCTCAGAGTTGTCTTAATTTGCATTTCTCGGATCAATAGTGATTTGGAGCAACTTTTCATATGATTAGAAATAGTTTTAATTTCATCATCCGAAAATTTTCTGTTTATATCCTTTGACCATTTATCAATTGGAGAATGGCTTGAATTCTTATAAATATTATACAATTCTCTATATATCTTAGAGATGAGACCTTTATCAGAACCCTTAAATGTAAAGATGATTTTCCAATTTGCTGCTTTGCTCCTAATCTTGTCTGCATTAATTTTGTTTGTACAGAAACTTTTTAACTTAATATAATCAAAATTATCTATCTGGTGCTCACTTAAGAGTTCCAGATCTTCTTTGGACATAAATGTATTCCATCTCCACAGGTTTGAGAGGTAAACTATACTATGTTCCTCTAATTTGCTTACAATATCACTCTTTATATCCAGATAATGAACCCATTTAGATCTTATCTGGGTGTGTGGTGTTATGGGTGGGTCCAGCCTTAATTTTTTCCACACTAGTTTCCAATTTTCCCAGCAGTTTTTGCCGATTAGTGAATACTTATCCCAAAAGTTCGGGTCTTTGGGTTTATCAAACACTAAATTGCTAAAGTTATTACCTAGATTGTCCTGATATCCTATCCTATGCCATTGATCGACTTCTCTATTTCCCAGCCAGTTCCAAAAGGTTTTGATCACCACTGCTTTATAATATAGTTTTAGATCTGGTACAGCAAGGCCACCTTCATCTGCCTTTTTTTCATTAATTCCCTTGAAATTCTTGACCGTATGTTCTTCCAAATGAACTTTGCTACCATTTTTTCTAGATCTGTACGATAATTTCTTGGGAGTTTGATTGGTATGGCACTAAATAAGTAGATTAGTTTGGGTAGTATTGTCATTTTTATTATATTCGCTCTGCCTACCCATGAGCACTTAATGTTTTTCCAATTGATTACGTCTGATCTTATTTGTGTGGAAAGTGTTTTGTAGTTTAGTTCATATAAATTCTGACTTTTCCTTGGCAGATAGATTCCCAAATATTTTATACTATCATCCATTATTTGGAATGGAATTTCTTTTTGTATCTCTTGCTGCCGAACTTTGTTGGTAATACATAAAAATGTTGATGATTTATGTGGGTTTATTTTGAATCCTGCAACTTTGCCAAAGTTGCGAATTGGTTCTAGGAGTTTTTTATTTGAGTCTCGAGGGTTCTCTAAGTAAACCATCATGTCATCTGCAAAGAGTGATAATTTGGTTTCTTCATTACCTACTCTAATTCCTTTTATTTCTTTTTCTTCTCTTATTGCCAAAGCTAACATTTCTAATACAATATTAAATAGTAGTGGTGTCAATGGGCAGCCTTGTTTCACTCCTTGTCTTATTGGGAATGGTTCTATTTTGTCTCCATTACATACAATACTTGCTGATGGTTTTAAGTAGATGCTACTAATAATTTTAAGGAAAAGCCCATTTATTCCTATACTCTCTAGTGTGTTTAATAGGAATGTGTGTTAGATTTTATCAAATGCTTTTTCTGCATCTATTGAGATAATTATATGGTTTTTGTTAATTTGGTTATTAATATAATTGGTTATGCTGATAGTGTTCCTAATATTGAACCAGCCCTGCATCCCTGGTATAAATCCTACTTGGTCATAGTGTACTATCCTGGGGATGACTTTCTGTAATCTCATTGCTAATATCTTATTTCAGATTTTTGCATCAATATTCATTAGGGAAATTGGTCTATAGTTTTCTTTCTCTGTTTTCACCCTACCTGGTTTAGCTATCAGCACCATATCTGTGTCATAGAAGGAATTTGGTAGTATACCTTCTGTCCCTATTTTTTAAAATACTTTGTATAGTATTGGAATTAATTTTTCTTTGAATGTTTGGTAGAATTCGCATGTAAATCCATGTGGCCCTTCAGATTTTTTCTTAGGGAGTTGGTTAATAGCTTGTTCTATTTCTTTTTCTAATATGGGGCTATTTAAATAATTTATTTCCTCTTCTGTTAACCTGTGCAATATATATATTTTTAAGATATTCCTCCATTTCATTTAGATTATCAAATTTATTGGCATAAAGTTGGGCAAAGTAACTCCTAATTATTACTCTAATTTCTTCTTAATTGAAGGAAAGTTCTCCCTTATCATTTTTTGAGACTAGCAATTTGATTTTCCTCTTTCCTTTTTCTAATTACATTAATTAGGGGCTTATCTATTTTGTTGTTTCTTTTTTTCAACAAAAAGAACTCTTAGTTTTATTTAGTAATTCAATAGTTTTCTTATTTTCAATTTTATTAATCTCTTATTTTCAGAATTTCCAATTTGGTATTTAATTGAGGGTTTTTAATTTGTAATTTTTCTAAGTTTTTTTTAATAGAAAGCCCAAATCATTGATCTTCTCTTTCTCTATTTTATGCAAGTAAACATCTAGAGATATAAAATTTCCCCTTATAACAGCCTTGGCCTTATCCCTCAGATTTTTGCATGTTGTCTCATTATTGTTCTTTTCCTGGATGAAATTATTGATTGTGTCTATGGTTTGCTCTTTCAGCCATTCATTCTTCAGTATTAGATTATTTAATTTCCAAATACCTTTTGGTCTATTTTCTCCTGGCCATATATTGCATATGACTTTTACTGAATCTTGATCTGAAAAAGATGCATTTACTATTTCTTCCATTCTGCATTTGATTTTGAGGTTTTTATGCCGTAACACGTGGTCAATTTTTGTATAAGTTCCATGAACCACAGAGAAAAAATGTAAACTCCCTATAGTCTCCATTCCATTTTCTCCTAAGATTTATCAAACCTAACTTTTCTAACATTTTGTTTACCTCCCTAATTTCTTTCTTATTTCTTTTGTGGTTTGATTTATCTAATTTGGAGAGAGCAAGGTTGAGATCCCCCACTAGTATCGTTTGGCTGTCTATTTCTTCTTGCATCTCTCTTAACTTCTCTAGGAAATTTGATGTTATACCACTTGGTGCATATATATTTAATTTTGATATTGTTACCTTATCTATGGTACCCTTTAGTAAAATACCGTTTCCTTCCTTATCTCTTTTGATTAAATCTATCTTTGCTTTTACTTGATCTGAGATCAGGATTGCTACCTCTGCTTTTTTTGTTTGTTTGTTTGTTTGTTTGTTTGTTTTTTTGTTCACCTGAAGCATAATAGATTTTGCTACAGCCTTCACTATGGTTATTATGTGCATGTTTTAGCTATGTTAATTATAAATAACATATTGTTGGATTCTGGTTTTTAATCCAGTCTGCTATCCGCTTCTGCTTTGTGGGAGAGTTCATCCCATTCGGCTTCATAGTTAAAATAACTATATCTGTATTTTCTGCCATCTTATTTACCCAAGTTATATTTTTCTCTTTCCTTCCCCTTTCTCCCTTCTCCCTCATCAGTATTTTGCTTTTGATGACCATCTCCCCCAAACAGTCTTCCCCCCTTCAGAGCTCCTCCCCTTTTTTTACTCCTTTCCCCTGATTCTGCTACTTTCCCTTCTGTTAGTCTATCCCTTTCTTTTCCTCTCTTCCCTCCCACTTCTCTATAAGGAAGGGCAAGTTTCTCTGTGAAACCCGATGTGTCTGATATACTTTTAAAGCCCAATCTGATGAGAGTTAGATTTCCACAATGCTCATCTCTCTCCCTTCTTTCCCTCAATTATATTAGGTTTTCTTAGGCTCTTCATGAGATTTTACCTTATTTTTACCTCCTTTTTAAATCTTATTTTACCACCTTTTCCCTCTTTTTCCCAGTATGATAGCCTTTCCACCTCTAGTTTCTTTTTCATTTTATCAAAGTAATATCAAATTATACCCCCATTCATTAAGTATCCCCATAGTAGAAATACAGTTCTCAAGAGTTCTTTCCTTTTTTACCTTTTTATACTTCTCTTTAGTTCTGTGTTTGTAGGTCAATTTTTTTGTTGTTCAGCTTTGGTTTTTTCATTAGAAATAAGTGAAATTCACCTATATCATTAAATGTCCATCTTTTTCCCTAGAAGGTAATACTCATTCTGGCTGGATAGGTTAGTCTTGGCTGTAATCCAAATTCCTTTACCTTTTGGAATATCTGGTTCCAGGCCCTTCGATCCTTCAATGTGGAGGCTGACAGATCTTATGTGATTCTAATTACATTTCCTTGGTTTTTGAATTGTTTCTATCTAGCTGCTAGCAACATCTTTTCCTTGGTATGATAGTCTGGAAATGTAGGCACGCTATTCCTTGGGGATTTAATTTTGGGGTCTCTTTCAGGGGGTGATCAGTGAGTTCTTTCAATGCCAATTTTGCTTTCTGATTGTCAAACATCAGGACAGTTTTATTTGATGATATCCTGGAAGATAGTATTTAGATTCTTTTTTTTCCATCATGGCTTTGAGGAAGTCCAATTATCCTTAGATTGTCTCTCCTTGATCTATTTTCCAAGTCAGTTGTTTTTCCTAAGAGATATTTCATATTTTCTTCTATTTTTTCCTTTTTTTTGTTTTTGTTTGACTGATTCTTAAAGTCTTATTGAGTCATTCACTTCCATTTGTTCAATTCTAATTTTTAATGTGTTACTTTCTTCAGCTACCTTTTTTTTACCTCCTTTTGTAACTGGGCAATTGATTTTTTTTGTTCATTGCTTATTTTTTCCATTTCACCAATTTTGCTTTTCAGTAAATTTGTGTCTTTATCATATCTCTTTTGGAGGGCTTCTTGCACTAATCTCAATTCATTTCCCCATTTCTCATCTAACTCTCTTTTGAGATTCTTTATGCAGTCTTCCAGGAAAGCCTTGTGAAAGGGGGTCCAGCTCACTTTTGCATTTGTGGCTTCCTCTGTAGTTGTTTTAGGAACCTCAGGATCTGAGGTCTGCCCTTCTTTCTCTCTATAAAAGCTGTCTATAGTAAGAGCTCTTTTCTGTTTCTTACTCATTTTTTTAAAGCTTGGGGTCTGTTTAAAGCAGAGAAGCAGCAGCTGTGGTAATTTGCCCTGGGGCAATTCGGCTAATTAATTTTGGGTGGTGGCCTCTCTAACTTAGAACCGGTATTTGCAATAGGTTGTAATCTGCCTTTTACAAAAGGGAGATCTGCCAGAGCATCTGCCCATAATCAGGGCAGAGTGGCCCAAGAGCCTCAGATAGACTCACCAGGTGTTTAGAATCCAACCATGCTGAATCCCACCCAGTTTCTTTCCCTGCCTCCCAGAGCCCTGTCTGAACTCTTTGAACTGCCTTAGCCCTGACCCAAGCCCCTGCCTGAACCCTTGCTCGAGTCCCTGCCTGACTGAATCAGACCTGCTATGGAGCTCCTCGAAGGTACTTTCTGCAGGGAATGTTTTGTAATCTAAATATTGGTGTTAAAAATCAGTTCAGAGGCTTAATCTTTTTGTTTGAGTGAAGGTCAGAGGAGGACACAGAGAGTCGCGTCTGCACTCCGCCATCTTGGCTTCGCCACACCTAATCACTTCTTAACTGTCTTATAGCAATAGCTTCTTAATTGGTCTCTGCCGCCAATCTCTCCTCTATAACATCTTTTCTTTATGTGATTGCCAACTTGTCATTCCTTATTTTTCCCCCTTTATTGTGTTATTTTTTCTGGTTATATACATATATTCATTGTTTTTTCTTTCTTTTTTCTTTCTTTTCCTTTTTCTTTTTTTATGAGGCAATTGGGTTTAAATGACATACAGGTCATACTGCTAAGAAGTATTAACTGTCTGATGCTGGATTTGAACTCAGGTTCTGCTGACTTCAGGGTTTCCAATTTCTAGCCACTACAAAAAAGGCTGCCACAAACATTCTTGCGCATCTGGGGACCTTTCCTTCTTTTATGATTTCTTTGGGATATAAGCCCAATAGAAACACTGCTGGGTCAAAGGGTATGCATAGTTTGATAACTTTTTGAGCATAGCTCCAAATTGCGCTCCAGAATAGTTGGATCTGTTCACAACTCCACCAACAATACATCAATGTCCCAGTCTTCCCACATTCCCTCCAACATTCATTTTTATCTTTTCCTGTCATTTTAGCCAATCTGACCGGTGTGTAGTGCTACCTCAGAGTTGTCTTAATTTGCATTTCACTGATCAATAGTGATTTGGAGCACCTTTTCATATGATCATAAATAGTTTTAATTTCATCATCTGAAAATTGTCTGTTCATATCTCTTGACCATTTATCAGTTGGCGAATGGCTTGATTTCTTATAAATATGAGACAATTCTCTATATATCTTAGAGATGAGACGTTTATTAGAAACCTTATATGTAAAGATGATTTCCCAATTTGATGCTTCCCTCCTAATCTTCTCTGAATTAGTTTTGTTTATACAGAAACTTTTAACTTAATATAATCAAAATTATCCATCTGGTGTTCAATTAAGAGTTCCAGATCTTCTTTGGACATAAATTTATTCCATCTCCACAGGTCTGAGAGGTAAACTATCCTATGTTCCTCTAATTTGGTTATGATATCACTCTTTATATGTATATCATGAACCCATTTAGATCTTATCTTGGTGTGCGGTGTGAGGTGTGGGTCCAGCCTTAATTTCTTCCACACTTGTTTCAAAATTTCCCAGCAACTTTTCCCGAATAGTGAGTACTTATCCCAAAAGCTGGGGTCTTTGGTTTTATCAAATATTAAATTGTTAACATTATTACCTAGCTTGTCCTGATATCCTATCCTATGCCACTGATCGACTGCTCTATTTCTCAGCTAGTACCAAATGCTTTTGATGACCACTTCTTTATAATATAGTTTTAGATCTGGTACAGCTAGGCCAACCTCATTTGCTTTTTTTTTCATTGATTCTCTTGAAATTCTTGACCTTTTGTTTTTCCAGATGAATTTTGTTGTTATTTTTTCTAGGTCAGTTAAATAATTTCTTGGTAGTCTGATTGGTATAACACTAAATAAATAGATTAGTTTAGGTAGTATTTCCATCTTTATTATATTTGGCTAACCTATCCAAGAGCACTTGATATTTTTTCCAATTGTTTAGATCTGACTTTATTTGTGTGGAAAGTGTTTTGTAGTTTTGCTCATATAGATTCTCACTTTCCCTTGGCAGATATATTCCCAAATATTTTATACTATCAAAAGTTATTTTAAATGGAATTTCTCTTTCTATCTCTTGCTGTTGCATTTTGTTAGTGATGTATAAAAATGCTGATGATTTATGTGGATTTATTCTGTATCCCGCAACTTTGCTAAAGTTGTGTTTAAAGTTGCTAAAGTTAATACTTTTTTAGTTGATTCTCTAGGGTTCTCTAGGTAGACCATCATATCACCTGCAAAGAGGGATAATTTGGTTTCCTCATGACCTATTCTAATTCCTTTAATCTCTTTTTCTTGTCTTATTGCCAAAGCTAGCATTTCTAAAACAATATTGAATAGTAATGGTGATAGTGGGCAATCTTGTTTCACCCCTGATCTTATTGGGAATGGTTCCAGTTTATCACCATTGCATATGATGCTAGCTGATGGTTTTAAATAGATGCTACTGACTATTTTAAGGAAAAGTCCATTAATTCCTATACTCTCTAATGTTTTTAATAGGAATGGATGTTGGATTTTATCAAATGCTTTTTCTGCATCTATTGAGATTATCATATGTTTTTTTGTTAATTTGGTTGTTGATATAGTCAATTAGGTTAATAGTTTTCCTAATATTGAACCATCCCTGCATTCTTGGTATAAATCCTACTTGGTCATGGTGTATTATTCTGGGAATGATTTTCTGTAATCTCTTTGCTAATATTTTATCTAAGATTTTTACTTCAATATTCATTAGGGAGATGGGTCTATAATTTTCTTTCTCTGTTTTTGTTTTATATGGTTTAGGTATCAGTATCATATCTCTGTCATAAACGGAATTTGGTAGGAGTCCTTCATTCCCTATTTTTTCAAATAGTTTATATAATAATGGAGTTAATTGTTCTTTAAATGTTTGGTAGAATTTACATGTAAATCCATCTGGTCCTGGGGATTTTTTCTTATGGAGCTGATTAATGGCTTGTTCTATTTATTTTTCTAAAATGTGGCTATTTAAATAATTTATTACCTCTTCTGTTAATCTGGGCAATCTATATGTTTGTAGATATTCCTCCATTACACTGAGGTTATCAAATTTATTGGCATAAAGTTGGGCAAAGTAACTCCTGATTATTGCTCTAATTTCCTCTTCATTGGTGGAAAGTTCTCTCTTTTCATTTTTGAGACTAACAAGTTGATTTTCCTCTTTCCTTTTTCTAATCAAATTAACTAGAGGTTTATCTATTTTGTTGGTTTTTTCATAAAACCAACTTTTAGTTTTATTTATTAATTCAATAGTTTTTTTTTTACTTTCAATTCCATTAATCTCTCCTTTTACTTTTAGGATTTCAAGTTTGGTGTTTGATTGGGGGTTTTTAATTTGTTCTTTCTTTAGCTTTTTTAGTTGCAAGTCCAATTCATTGATTTTCTCTTTCTCTATTTTATTCAAATAAGCATCTAGGGATATAAAATTTCCCCTTATTACAGTTTTGGCTGTATCCCACAGATTTTGGTATGTTGTCTCATTATTGTCATTCTCTTGGATGAAATTAGTAATTGTGTCTGTAATTTGCTGTTTCGCCCATTCATTCTTTAGGATGAAATTATTTAGTTTCCAATTGCTTTTTGTCTATTTTCTCCTGGGGTTATATTGCATGTGATTTTTATTCCATCATGATCTGGAAAAAATACATTTACTATTTCTGCCTTCCTGTATTTGATTTTGAGGTTTTTGGGTCCTAACACATGGTCAACTTTTGTATAAGTTCCATGGACTGCTGAGAAAAAAGTAAACTCCTTTCTGTCTCCATTTAATTTTTTCCAAACAGCTATCATACCTAACTTTTCTAAATTTTGTTTACCTCCTTAACTTCTTTCTTATTTATTTTGTGGTTTGATTTATCTAGTTCTGAAAGAGGGAGTTTAAGATCCCCCACTATTATAGTTTTGCTGTCTATTTCTTCTTGCATCTCTCTGAACTTTTCCTCCAGGAATTTCTATGCTATACCACTTGGTGCATATGTTTAGTATTGATATTGCTTCATTGTTTATGATACGCTTTAGTAAGGTATAATTTCCTTCTTTGTCTCTTATAATTAGGTCTATCTACGCTTTTACTTGGTCTGAGATCAGGATTGCTACTCCTGCTTTGTTTTTGTTCACCTGAAGTATAATAGATTCTGCTCCTGCCTTTTATCTTCACCCTGCATGGTTCTCTATGCTTTAGATGTGTTTCTTGTATACAACATATTGTTGGATTCTGTTTTTTAATCGAGTCTGCAATCCACTTCCACTTTGTGGGAGAGTTCATTTCATTCACATTCACAGTTAAAATAACTAATTCTGTATTTCCTGCCATCTTATTTACCCTAGCTTATGCTTTTCTCTTTCCTATCCCTTTTCCCTCCTCCCTAGTATTTTGCTTTTGATAACCACTTCCCTGAAACAATCCTTCCCCTTTAGAGCCCCACCCCCTTTTTTACACCTTTCCCTTAATTCTTCTGTTTTCCCTTCTATTAGTCTATTCCCTTTCCTTTTTCCCTTTCCTTCCTGTTTCCTTATAAGATAAAACAAATTTCTTTTTGATACTTAATATGTCTGTTATTCACTCAGAGCCAAATCTGATGAGATGGAGATTAACACAATTCTCATTCCCCTCCCTTTTTCCTCTCAATCATTATAGGTTTTCTTTGCCTCTACATGTGATGTAATTTCCCTTATTTTACCTCCTTTTCCTCTTCTTCTAGTGTTATCCCTTTCCTACCTCTAATATCTTTTTCAGATTATCATATCATAATAATCATAAAATCACAATAATCAGAAATCATGATA
>JAJPUD010019778.1:0-25911 GCA_023553655.1 Myrmecobius fasciatus | reverse complement strand
CCCTTTGACCCAGCAGTGTTTCTACTGGGCCTATAACCCAAAGAGATCTTAGAGGAGGGAAAGGGACCCACCTGTGCAAGAATGTTTGTGGCAGCCCTTTTTGTAGTGGCTAGAAACTGGAAACTGAAGGGATGACCATCAATTGGAGAGTGGCTGAATAAATTATGGTATATTAATGTTATGGAATATTATTGCTCTGTAAGAAACGACCAGCAGGATGATTTCAGAGAGGCCTGGAGGGACTTGCATGAACTGATGCTGAGTGAAACAAGCAGAACCAGGAGATCATCATACACAGCAACAACAGTATTACAGGATGATCAATTCTGATGGACATGGCTTTCTGCAACAAAGAATTGTCTCAAACCAGTTCCAATTGTTCACTGAAGAAAACCATATACACCCCAGAGAGAGGAAAATGAAATATGGACCACAAAGTAACATTTTCATGATTTCTATTGACATTTGCTTGCATTGTGTTGCCTTTCTCTGATTCTTTTTTTTTTCTTGTAGATAGGATTTTTCTTGCATAACTTCTCAAGCATTTCAACATTATTAACATGTAGTGTGGACTTCCTGCCATCTAGGGGAGAGGAGGAAATTGGGGGTAAAATTTGTAATGGAAAGCTTTGTAAAGATCAATGTTGGGGAACTACCCATATATATGTTATACAAATAAAAAGCTTTAATAAAAAAAGAAATAAATAAAAAGAAAAGAGAGTACCTCTATCAGAAATGATCAATGTATAATATTATTGTTGCTGTGTACAAAGTTATCTTGGTTTTAATCATTACACTTAGCATTAGTTCATGTAAGTCTATCCAGGACTATCTGAAAACTTGAAGACTTGGTATTCATAGTAGATATTTATCATATTTCTTGAGAATATGGACAGGTTATTATTTTGTTATCCTCAGAGCCTAGTCCAGTGCCATAAACATATGAACTGCTAAATATGTGTATGTGTCGTAGAACTCTACCTAATTAGGGTCAGAAACTGAGTCTGTAAAGCTATCTCATTTAACAAAAATCAAGGAGAGAAAAGAAAGAAAGAAGGCAGTGGGACTAGAAAGGCCATTACCTATTGTTACAACAATGTAACTCATGACAATATAAATAATTTCAATACATAAAATGGTATTATTGAATCTTTGTATAATAATAGACTATGAACTTTTAAAAGATAATCTATAGAAATAGAATGAAATTATTTAAATGATTTGCTTGATGTTACAACCTTTCTTTTTTTAAATATATAAAATCTAACAACTTAATAGCTATAATTTGTCTATTAGTAAAAATTTGATTTGAACTTTTTTTTATTAAAGCTTTTTTATTTGCAAAACATATGTATGGGTAGATCTTCAACACTGACTCTTACAAAGCTTTGCATTACAAATTTTTCCCTCCTAGTCCCTCCATTCCCCTAAATGGCAGGAAGTCCACCACATGTTAATTATTTTAAAATATTTGACAAGTCAAATATATGTATACATATTTCCACATTAACTTGCGGTGCAAGAAAAATTGTATCTACAAGAAAAAAAAATCTGAGAAAGGAAACCTAATGCAAGCAAACATCGACAGAGAGCATAAAAATGTTTTGTATAGTCCACATTTCTTATCCCTCTCTCTGGGTGTATATGGCTTTCATCACTGAACAATTGGAAGTGGTTTAATACATCTCATTATTGAATAGAGCCCCATCAGAATTTATCATCATATAGTATTGTTGTTGCCGTGTATAATGATCTCCTGGTTCTGCTCATTTCACTCAGCATCAGTCCATGCAAGTCTCTCCAGGCTTCTCTGAAATCATCCTGTTGGTCATTTCTTATAGAACAATAATATTCCATAACATTCATATACCACAATTTGTTCAGCCATTCTCCAATTGATGGGCATCCATTCAGTTTCCAGTTTCTAGCCACTAAAAAAAGGGCCGCCACAAACATTCTTGCACATGTGTGGCCCTTTCCTTCCTTTAGGAATTTGGGATATAAGCCCAATAGAAACACTGCTGGGTCAAAGGGTATTCACAGTTTGATAGCTTTATGAGCATAGTTCCAAGTTGCTCTCCAGAATGGCTGGATCCGTTCACAGTTCCACCAACAATGTATCTGTGTCCCAGCTTTCCTGCATCCCCTCCAACATTCATCATTATCTTTTCCTGTCATCTTAGCCAATCTGACAGGTATGTAGTGGTATCTCAGAGTTGTCTTAATTTGCATTTCTCTGATCAATAGTGATTTGGAGCACCTTTTCATATGACTAGAAATAGATTTAATTTCATCATCTGAAAATTGTATGTTCATATTCTTTGACCATTTATCGATTGGAGAATGGCTTGAATTCTTATAAATATGAGACAATTCTCTATATATTTTAGAAATGAGGCCTTTATCAGAACCCTTAAATGTCAACATGATTTCCCAATTTATTGCTTTCCTCCTAATCTTGACTGCATTACTTTTGTTTGTACAAAAACTTTTTAACTTAATATAGTCAAATTATCTATCTGGTATTCAATTAAGAGTTCCAATTCTTCTTTGGACATAAATTCCATGTACACAGGTCTGAGAGTTGAACTATCCTATGTTCCTCTAATTTGCTTATAATATCACTCTTTATATCTAGATCATGAACCCATTTAGATCTTATCTTGGTATGTGGTGTTAGGTGTGGGTCAAGCCCTAATTTATTCCACAATACTTTCCAATTTTCCCAGCAGTGTTTTTTTTTTCAAATAGTGAGTACTTATCCTAGAAGCTGGGGTCTTTGGCTTTATCAAACACTAAATTGTTATAGTTATTGCCTAGTTTGTCCTGTGATTCTATTCTGCCACTGATCAACTACATTATTTCTCAGCCAGTACCAAATGGTTTTGATGAGTGCTGCTTTATAATCCTGGAAGGGATTTTGGAGTACATGTACTTGAATAAGAATCTTTTCTTTAACATCCTTGAGAAGTTGCTATTTGGCTTTTAAAAAAATCTCCAGCAAAGAGAATATCAGTAGAATTTTTAAGAAGTTACCACAAATTTTCAAAGCTATAATAAAACTCAGAAAGACTCCCATTCAGTCTATATCTAATTAGAAACTTTAGCAAGGGGGAATTTACTTCCTTTTGAGGCAATCCATTTCATTTTTGAATAACTTAAATTGTAAAAATATTTTTCCTTTACATTAATTCTAAATCTTATTTCTTATAATACCTCACTCATTGTTTCTAGTTTGATGACAAAATAAAAAATAAAGAAAATATACATAATTCATTTTTGGAAAAATAAATATCATGTTATTTGTTTTTTTCATTTTCTATCATATTGGGCAGTTAAGTAGTTCAATGAGTAGAGTGGTAAAGCAAAAATAAAAAAAAATAAAACAAACAAAAAAACCAAAAGTTTGCCAAGAGTCAGATATAATTGAAAACAATTGAGTAACAACAAATCATTTAACTAAAGTATTTCATATGGGAAATTTAACAATGATTTGCTCCACATAGGATAACTCTCATGTAGTGATCACTTTTCAGGATAATAGAAAAAAATAGAAAAAAAAAACTTTTCATCAACTTCTGGGAGTGAAGCTAAGTTGGAAGAGTAAAGTCAGGAAGCTGCTTAGAGTTCTCTCAGTTTCCCTCTAGAAACCACATGAAATCAAGCCTCTGGACAGAGTCTGACAGTATGAAACCACTTTCCAGCTCAAGACATACTGGAACAACTTCAAGAAAACCAATCTCACTGCAGTGAAAAGGGTTATCTGTACAGCTCAAATCGATTGTGGGAAAGCAGGTGAGAAGGACTTAATTGGAGGAAAACAGCAACTAAGACCCTCAGTCCTGGCTAAGTAGAGGAACAAATCAATGACTTAGCTTCCAAAAGTCAAACTTTGGGAAACCAATCTGTTTCCTGAAAAGAGTAGAGAAAGTTACCCGCTGCAAACAGAAGGATCCTTGTGCTCATAGCCAAGGTTCAGAGCTTCTCAGAAAGCTTGGGGCAGAGCTCCTTTTACCCCGAGAGTAGAGCTCAACCATAAAAGGTAAAAAAGAGGAAATACCTAAAGAAAAGGAAAGAATATAAGCAATAAACAGAAAACAACATTGACCACAAAAAAACTATCATGATAACAGGACAGACCGCAACATAAACTCAGACAAGGACACAATGTCTACAGAAGAAATCTCAAAGAGTGATATGAATTGATGAATTGGTCTCAAGCCCAAAGAAGCTTCTTGGAAGTGCTCATAAAAGACTTTAAAAGGCAAATACATGAGGTAGGAAAAAAATGCGAAAAGAAATGAGAGGTATGCATGAGACAGTGAACAGCTTGGAAAAAGAAGGGAAAAGAATGAAGAAAAAACTCTATAGCAGTAGAATTAACAAAATGGAAAAAGAGTTCCAAAAGCTAACTCAAGAAAATCACACATTAAAAACAAGAAAATTACACCATAAAAACTAGAACAGGCCAAATGGAAGCTAATGATTGTGTGAGACAGCAAGAATCAGTCAAACAAATTAAAAAGAATGAAAAAAGGGAATAAAATGTGTAATACCTTATTGGTAAAGCAGCTGAACTGGAAAATAGATCTGGAAGAGAGAATTCAAATTATTGTCATACTTGAAGACCATGACCAGAAAAAGAGCCTAGATAGAATTCTTCAAGAGTTGATATTTTAGAAACAGAATGGGAAATACTCATTTGAAGAATCCATCAGTCACCTTCAGAAAGAGATCCCACAAGGAAAATCCCAAGGAATATTGTTGTAAAACCTCCAAACTACAATCTCAATGAATAAATATTGTAGGTTGCCAGACAATTTAAATGTCAAGGAACAACAGACAGAATTACCCAGGGTATGGCAGCTTCTACAACAAAGAATTAGAAGGCCTGGAATATCATATTCCTGAAGGCAAAGGACCTAGAGTTACAATCAAGAATTAAACATCCAGTGAGACTCAGCATCATCTTTTAGGGGAGGCAATGGAGCTTCAATGAAGTAAAAGATTTTCAGTATTTCTAATGAAAAAAATATAACTAAATTGAAAATTTTATCTTCAAACATAGGACTCAAGAGAAGTATAGAAATGTTAACATGGGGAAAATATATTAATTGAAAGATAAAGTGTTTACAATTCTAGATGGGAAAATAATAATTGTAATTCTTGACAACTGTGTCTGTCACTGGGGCAGACAGAAAGGGGCATCATCTGAACTGAGGGTGTGGTTGTAAATGGACTCTGATGTGAAGAAATCAAAGAAAAAAATATTAATGAGTGGGAAAAGGTCTGTAGTGGAAAAAGAGATAAGGAAAGGTATAAAGGGAAAATTATTTCACATAAAAATGTGCAAAAGACTTATTTACAATTGAGGGAAAGAAGGGAGAGGGTGGGCATTGTCTGAAGCTTGACCTCATAAGTTTTGACTCTAAGAAAGAGGGAAAAACTCAATCATTCAGTTGTGTATAGAAATTTATCTAGCCCTATAAAGAAGTAGGAAGAGAAAGAGGAAAAGAAAAGGGAGGGGCATGATAGCAGGGAGGGCAGAAAGATTAGGGAAAGTATAAGAGAAAGAGGGAAGTTTTGATAGAAGGTAAGGGTAGTGGGTAAAGTGGATAAAAAAAACACTAAGAAAAGGGGGAAGGGTTGATAGAAGATAAGGTAGTGGGTGGAGTGGAATGGATTAAAAACAACTACTAAGAGAAGGGGGAGGTGTGATAGGAGATAAAACTGTGGCTAAAAAGCTCATGACTAAATGCATGGTGGAAGGAGAGAACAAAAGTACATACAGGGGAAAAATAGAATGGAGGGAAATATAGAACTGTAATCATAACTGTGAATGGGAATGGGATACACTCTCCCATATAATGGAAACAAATACCAGAGTGGATTAAAAAATATAATCAAATAAAATGTTGTTTACAAGAAATACATTTGACATAGAAAGACATACAGAATAAAGGGAAAATGATGGAAGAGAATTTATTATGCTTCAGCTGAAGTAAAAAAAAAAAAAACAAAAACGCAGTTTTAGCAATTATGACCTAAAATAAACTAAAGTTACATTTTATTAAAAGAGGTAAAAAAGGGAAATACATCTTGATAAAGGGTACCATAAATTATGAAATAGTAATGATACTAAATGTGTATGCCGCAGGTTGTAGAGCAGACAAATTCCTAGAGAAATGTTTAAGCTAGTTACAAGAAGAAATAGACAGTAAAACTTTTCTAGTGGGGCCCTCAACCTTCTCCTTTCAGTATTGGCAAATCTAATCACAAAATAAACTAGAAAGAACCTAGAAAGGTTAATAGAATTCTAGAAAACCTAGATATCGTAGACTTCTGGAGAAAATTGAATATAGACAGAAAGGACTTTAAAGCTAACTTTTTTTTTCATGGCACCTACATGCAAAAAAAGTCATGTTTTAAGGCATAAAAACCTCACAATCAAATGCAAGGCAGAAATAGTAAGTACTTCCATTCAGAGTAGAATGCAATAAAAATGATATTCAGTAAAGGGCCAGGGAAAGACAAACTAAAAACCAATTGGAAATTAAATAATCTAATTCTAAAGAATGATTGGGTCAAACAACAAATCACAGAAATCTTTTTATGGTGAGTAGGAGGTCTATGATGAAGCCTCAACCAAAAAGATGCCAGTTTGGAAATTAGAGTTCTGGGTTTTATTTCTGCTGTGGCTATTAGCTAACAGGCAACCTTGGATGAGTAATTTCAGTTCTACAAATGTATAGTTACTTCATTGATAAAATGAGAATGTTGATTTATGTATACCTTGGAGACTTCCAAATCTAACATTTTTGTAATTTCACTTTATCATTTCTGTTTGAACAAGAGAAAATATATAATCTTTATTTTAAAATTTTTATCTTACTGTATTCAATTGGTTTACAAATACCCATTCAATCCTACTCTATCTAGTTGGTCATTGTTTGTAACATAAATTTTAAGAAAATTAAAAAAAAATAAAAATACGGTTCCTCATACTTATAATTACATTTACTATATCTGACAAGATATTCAATATATCTTAACCATAATTCTCTATCTCTTTTAGTCAATGTAATAAAATGCATCTCAGTCTTTCTGTCTCTGCCTCTGTCGATCCGATTCTCTCTTTTTTTTGTCTCTGCCTTTCCCTGTATCTCTGTCTCTGCCTCTTTCTGTCTCTCTGTTTCTCTCTGTTTCATTTGCTGTCTCTGTCTCTGCCTATTTCTTTGCCTTTGTCTCTGCCCCGTTTCTCTTTCTGTCTGTCTCTTTTTCTCTGTGTTTCTCTCATTCAATTTTCTTATTGTAAAATGGCATTTGGGGTAGTATTATTTATGATATCTAAGGTCTTTTCTGTTTCCAAATCAATCACTGCAAGAACAGAAATGGTTGCTTAGAAGAACAATAGCTCCAATACTCACCACATTTTGTTTCTGTTACTGTGTTGTATACTATTGGTGACACAGCACAAAAAATACTGTCCTTCAATGTTTGCTCTTTTTTTTTTCATGTACTGAATTATATCCTATTTCCTCAAATGGATCATTCACAATTCTCAATTATTTCCCTATTAAGTTTTTTTTTTGTACATTACAAAAATATTAAAAAAACTTAATGATTTTCTATGCACTATAAACTACCCCATGAATGAAGATTCAATATTAAGGAAAAGTGTATTTTATTTATGACTAGCTTTAAGAGTCATTGTAGTCTTACATGACTAGTTTGTTACTTTAATTTCCAATTACTTCTTATATTCATACACAAACTTACTCATGAAGGTTGTAACAAACCAAAAGGAACCATAAAGTCAGTGGTGTCCATTTGAGCCTATTTGTTCATTAATATTTCATTTTTCTGTCCCATTGTTATAAAATAATTTCTCAGTTTCCTCAAGAAAATCATAAACAAACTGTATCCTAGTATACTTGAGAGAAGTTTGTGTGAATCTAGGGACTTAGACTTAAGTTTTTCTAAAGATTTTCTCTATGAGTATATATTACATTACTGAGTCATAACAATCTATGATAATTTGCCTTTATTCACTCTGTGATAATTTGCCTTCATTAATTTTCTTCTCAAGGTGGGTTATTTTTGACATCTCCAGTATGATCTACTTTTAGATATTTGATTGTAACTCTCTGAGAACAGGGACTTCTATATATTCTCAGGTCTTAGTAAAATGACTGACACATATTGATTAATTGATTAAAATTATATTATTTTGAATACAGGGGTAATGTAAACTCATTCAAAAGAACTTTAATAGCAATAAGAAATAAACTGAACTTTAAAAAGTTATGGTAAGTAATTAAAATCAAACATAAATGTTTATGCATATTGAATTTTGACCCTGCCAAGAGTTGAAAACAAAGCATTCCCAATCATAAAAATATTATCTATATGGTCTCATCACATTAGGTACATATTTAATTTTGCTTTTCTATATTTTTGAAGCTTGTTTTGCAAACATGAAAAGAAAACATAGAGATCTTGCTTTTTCTTGATGGAAAAACTTGGAAATGGACTGGTAGTGTTTTTTTTATTTTTTAATTGAAGTTTTTATTTATTTTCAAAACATATGCATGGATAATTTTCAACATTCATCCTTGCAAAACCTTGTGTTCCAATTTTTCCCTCTCTTCCCCCAATCACTTCCCTAGAAGGCAAGTAATACAAAATATATTAAACATGTGGAATTCTTCTATAAATATTTCTAAATATATCATGTTGCACAAGAAAAATCAGATCGAAAAGGGAAAAAAGAGAAAGATAAGAAAATGCAAACAAACAACAAAAAGAGTGCAAATACTGTATTGTGATCCAAACTCACTTCCCACAGACTTCTCTCTGGGTGCAGATGGCTTTCTTCATCGCAAGACCATTTAAAATGCTTTCAGTCTTTGCATTATTGAAAAGAGCCACATCCATCAGAATTGATCATTGTATAATCTTGCTGTTGCCATGGATAATGATTTCCTGGTTCTGTTCATTTCACTTAGCATCAGCTCATGTAAGTTTCTCCAGGCCTCTCTGAAATCATCCTGTGGGTCATTTCTTATAGAACAATAATATTTCATAACATTCATATACTTTTATTAGTTATTCAGCTATTTTCCAACTGATGGGAATCCACTCAGTTTCCAGTTTTTTTTTTTTTTTTTTTTTTTTGGCCAGGTGGTGTTTTCTTTTAAAGAAAAAAAAATATTAGATACAAAAATGGATACAACTTAAACCCTATTCTTAAGGAATAGAGAAATGTTAAAATTATCTCTCTGAGCATGTAACAGTACTGTAAGAATGAGAACTCTTCCCCTACATTCCTCTCAATTTTTGACTTAATAGATTAAACAATTCAATTCAACAAATATTTATTGTGTCAACTATGTATCAGAAATTATTCGGTGTTGGGCATGCAAAGACATATGCAAGGAAAAGTCCTTTTCTTCAATGAACTTATAATTTGTTGGAGGAAAATATCTGCCCCACCACTACTGCCATCATCATCATCATCATGATTATCATGTGTATTTATATAGAACTTATCTCACTTGACCAATACAGCAATCCTGTTAAGTTGCCAGATGGATATATGACTGATGATAGGTAACTAGACAGATGTAAAGACAGATACTTATGATAGATAAACAAAAAAAAAAAATAATGGAGGTGATTAAGACAAATAATAGAAAGATATTTTAGATAGATAAGGAGGGAGTGAATTCAAGCCATAGGACACATTTTGTTCAAACATTCATCAATCAGGTTAATTTTCAGAGATTATAGATGTGAAACAGATATATCCAAAAAAATATGGGAATTTAAGCAAGTTGGAAAGAGTTTTATTTAAGTGAAATAAGTTATGGGGAGTTTCCTTTCCATATAGAAACTGAAGGACTCATCAAGTTTTACATACTAGTAATAGACAAAGACTAGATTGTTAGTCTGATCATCTTAACTCAATGCTCAGAATCATAACATAAAAAGTAAAAAGAACTCTGACTATAGATAGTTTTTTATAGAGAAAAAGAAGAAGAAATTTCAAATCCTGAGGACGCTAAATGCAGATCATCTCCCAATGAAGCCTGTAAGGGTGATATGAATTGGTCCTCCCCTAACAAGGCTCTCTTGAATGAATTCAAAAAGGATTTTAAAAGAGAGTTAGAATAAAATTGGACAAATGGAATGAGAATTTGACAAGAGGGTTTGGAAAAGGAAACACAGAAATTATCTGATGAAAACTCCTTACAAAATATTTAGTCAAATGGAGGAAGCATATACCTCCTTACAAAATAGATTTGACAAAATTGAAAAAGAAATCAATGCCTTAAAAACAGAATTCGTGAAATGTAAAAAGAAAACAATTTTTGAAAAACAGAATTTGGGAAATGAAAAAAAAATCCATAGAACAAAAAAAACATGTAAAAATTAAATTGCTCAAATACAAAAGGAAGTAAAAAGATAACTGAAAAAATTACTTAACATTAGCACTAAATAAATGGAAATGAATGATTTAATGAGACATCAAAAATCAGTCAAGCAAAACCAAGCAAAACCAAAAGAATGAAAAGATTGAAGAAAATATAAAATACTTCATTGGAAAAAAAAAAGGACCTGGAAAATAGATTAAGGAGAGACAATCTAAAAGTTATTGGACTTCCTGAAAACCATGATGAAAAAAAAAAAGCCTACACATATTTCAGGAATTTGTCAAGGGAAATTTCCTTGATGTCCTAGAATCTAAATGTAAAATATCCATGGAAAGAGTTCAGCAATAAACTCCTGAAAAAGATCTCAAAATGAAAACTCTAAGGAATATTTTGGCTAAATTTCAGAACTATTGAACCAAGGAAAAGATATTTCAAGAAGCCAGAAAGAAACAATCCATATATATCAAGGAGCAATAATAATTATTACATAAGACCTAGCAACTTCCACCTTAATGGGTCAAAGAGCCTGTAATATCTTATTACAAAAGATATAATAATTTAGATGGCAGCCAAAAATCAACTATCCAGTTAAATTTAGCATTGTCTTTGAGGAAAGAATATGGATATTCAATGATACAGGTGAATTTAATTTATTTCTGATCTAATTAAAAGAGATAAGGAAGAAAACTATGTCTTGCTAAATGATACCATATATTATGAAGTAATATCAATACTAAACATGTAAGCACCAATTGGTATAGCATCTAATTTCCTAAAGGAGATGTTAAGAGATCTGCAAGAAGAAATAGACAGCAAAAGGATAATAGTGAGGGGGATCTCAAGCTCACTGTCTCAGAACTAGATAAATAAAAATAAAAAATAAGAAAGATGTTAAGGAGGTAAAAAGAATTTTAACAAAGTTATGTATGATAGATCTTTAGAGAAAATTGAATGAAGACAGAAAGGACTACACATTTTTCTGGGGAGTTCATGGAACCAATACAAAAAAACTGACCATATATTAGGGCATAAAATCAAAATCAAATGCAGAAAGGCAGAAATAGCAAATGCATTTTTTTCAGATCATGATAAAATAAAAATTTTGGAAAAATAGAGGAAAAATTAATTGGAAACTAAATAATCTAATCCTAAAGTGTGAATGGGTGAAACAACAAAGCACAAATACCATCAATAATTTCATCCAAGAGAATGACAACAATGAGACAGAATAGCAAAATTTGTGGAATGCAGCCAAAGTGCTAATTAGGGAAATTTTATATTTCTAGATGTTTACTTGTATAAAGTAGAGAAAGAGAAGAACAAAGAATTTGGCTTGCAACTAAAAAAAAACTACAGAAAGAACAAATTAAAAACCCCCAATTAAATACCAAATTTGAAATTCCAAAAATAAAAGGTGAAAATAATAAAAATGAAAAAGACTGTTGAATTAAATAAATAAAACTAAGAGTAGGTTTTGTGAAAAAAACAACAAAATAGATTTGATTAGAAAAAGGAAAGAAGAAAATCAAATAGTCTCAAAAAACTTTCCACCAAAGAAGAGGACATTAGAGCAATAAGTAGGAGTTATTTTGCCCAACAATATGCCAATAAATTTGTAATCTAAGTGAAATGGAGCAACACTTACAAAAATATAGATTGTTCAGGTTAACAGAAGAGGAAATAAATTACTTTAATAATCCCATTTTAGAAAAATAAATAGAACAAGTTATTAATTAATTCCCTAAGGAAAACAAATCACCAGGGCAAGATGGTTTTATTTGTGAATTCTAGCAAACATTTAAAGAACAATTAATTCCGATACTATGTGAACTATTGAAAAATAGGGAAAAACGAGTCCTACCACATTCATTTTATGACATTGATATGGTGCTGGTACCTAAAGCAGGTTGGACAAAAACAGAGAAAGAAAATTATAGATCAATTTCGCTAATGAGTATTGATGCAAAAAATGTAAATAAAATATTAGCAAAGAGATTACAGAAAGTCATCCCCAGAATAATACATCACAACCAAATGGGATTTTTACCAGGAATGCAAGGCTGATTCAATATTCGGAAAACTATTAGCATATTTGGCTATAGTAATAACCAAACAAAAGCACATGATAATCTCAATAAATTCAGAAAAAACATTTGATAAAATGCAAAACTCATTTCTCTTAAAAAAAAAAAAACACTAGAGAGTATAGGAATAATGGGAGAAAATAGAACCTTTTCCAATGAGATCGGGAGTGAAACAAGCTTACCCACTATCACCATTACTATTCAATCCTGTATTAGAAATGTTCACTTTGACAATAAGAGAAGAATAAGAGATTAAAGGAATTAGAGTAGATAATGAGAAAAACAAATTATCATTCTTTTCATTTGATATGATGATATTCTTAGAGAACACAAGCAAATCAATTAAAAAACTACTAGAAACAATTCACATCTTTAACAGGCTTGCAAAATGCAAAATAAATCCACAGAAATCATATACATTTTTCATATATTACCAAGAAAGTGCAGCAGGAAGATACACAAAGAGAAATTCCATTTAAAATAACTTTTGACAGTATAAAATATTTTTGAATCTGTCAAGGGAAAGTCAGGAACTATATGAACACAACTACAATACACTTTCCCCACAAATAAAGCCAGATCTAATAAATGGGAAAAATATCAAGTGCTCATGGGGAAGCCAAGCAAATATAGTAAAAATGGCAATGCTACTTAAATTAATCTACTTATTTAGTGCCATACCAATCAAACTTCCAAGAAATTATTTTACAGGTCTAGAAAAAAATAATAGCAAAGTTTATCTGGAAGAACAAAAGGTCAAGAATTTCAAGGGAATTAATAAAAAAATGCCAATGCAGGTGACCTAGATTATAAAGCAGTGGTCATTAAAACCTTTTGATACTGGCTAAGAAATAGAGTAGTCAATCAGTGGAATAGGTTAGGTTCCCAGTACAAAACAGTCAATGGCTATAGCAATCTAGTTTTTGACAAGCCCAAAGACCCCAGTTTTGGGGAAAAGAACCCACTATTTGACAAAAAAATGCTGGAATATAAGAATAAGCCCTAGTAGGGCTTCTGTATTTAATGTCAAAGGAAATAGGGAGGCAATGATTTTTTGGACTGGTGATTTCTTCTATGGGGGGACAGATTTCCCCAAATGTAAATTGTTATATGCTCTGCTTTTCATATTTAGTAAATCTTTACCATTTATTCTTCATCCTTCCATTACTTCTCGGCCCACTTCAAATTGCGACTGTAACAGCTTCCATTATATCACCATTTCAGTCTATTTAAAACTTCCATATTGCCATTCACATGCCACTGTCACTCTCTGCCATCATTCTTTTGCCATCCTCACTTCCAATTCTATACTAAAAATAATAATCAAACTAATGGATTCATTCTTCTGTATTCCTTCATTAAACACTTCTTGCTGACTACAAGTCTCCTACACGTTTCATTAAAGAATATTTAAAAAGCAAGTTTCTTGAGGATAGGGGTTGTCTTATTTTTTTCCTATATGTATAGCCAGCACTCAGCATTGTGCCTAGCAAATGGAAAAATAAGTTATTTTTATTCATTTATTATTAAGGTGGTGCCCAGAAAATTGAGAGATCATATGACCAAGGTTGCATACCTAGTGTGTATCAGAGTCTTTGGGTAGTTGAATTTAGGATATTGCAATAGGAGTGGAAATACTCACTTAAGCTTGAACTATTTTTCAGGATCTATACTACATACTAGAGATACAGGAAAAAATAAAATCAGTTTCTTCCCTTGAGAAGCCCCCATTCTAATGGGGGAGATAGTGAGAAAAAAATGCATACAAATGAGCTACTTATAGGAAAAGTAGGAAATAATTAACAGAGAAAAGACATAAAAATTAAGAAGAATTGGGAACAGATTAGTATAAAAAGTATGATTTCAACTGCCACATGATAGAAGCCATGTAAGCCTGGAAGAAGGACTGAGGGAAGAGAACATTTCAAGGTGGAGGACAGTCAGAAAAAATATTCTGAATTGAAAGATGAACTGTCTTGTTGAGGAACAATAAAAAATCCATTGTCACTGAATTAAAGAGTGAATGATGGAAGAAGGTGGAAATATTGGAATATATATGAAGACTGGGAAATTGGGGAAGGTAAGTTAGAAAGGGCTTTGAATACCAAATGGAGAATCTTGTATCTGATCCTGGATATGATAGGATGCTATTAAAGTTTATCAAGTAAAGTTTCTTCAAGATAGACAGTTTGGTGGCTGATTGGAGCATAGTCTGTAGTGTAAAAACATGACTTGTAGCAGAGAAACCAAGTATTCCAGGGATGGGATGATAAGTGCCTAAACAAGAAAGTGTCCACAGAGGGATAGAGATCTATGTGAGTTATTACAAAGGTAGAATCAATAGATGTTGACAATAGATTAAATATAGGATGTGAAATAGAGGGTGGAGTAAAGGAAATATGAGACTGCAGATCACAAAGAAGTTAGGACTGAAAAAGTAGATTTAAGAATCATCACAAAGGGAATAATAATTAAATCCCTAAGAGCTGGTGTGATAACCAAGTGAAACAGTATATAGGAAGAAGAGGACTCAGTTACAGAGTCCTGTGGGACACCTCGTGGGTTGGTTCGTTGGTGTTTTTGTTTTTGAAGATGACTAAAATGAAATCATGATATTGGAGTTTCCAATATGAATTCAGAAGGTTTTACTACAGGAAGGGATCATATAGTCCATGTGAACATTAGTGTGGATATAACTCTGAAATTAGGCATCTTATCTTTCTTTAAAACTATTGCAATTCTGCTTCACTTATAGATCACAGTCCCTTTTTTGATAAGGGGACACTATATTAGTTGATCCTTTGTCAGTGTCTCTCATGGCACAAATCAAGTCCAAGATTCTTCAGAGAAATGTTGACAGTTTTGTAGAACTTCTTTTGCCCTCTGTATGATCCCTTGCCTTGTGAAAGTTCTTCATAAAATGACATTTTAAGCAAATGCAAGCTTCACATTTAAATGAAATGTAAGACCCACCATAGATGTACTCTCCAAGAAGAGTTTCATTGCTTAGCAGTTTATCTCAAAGAAGGATCTCAGTATCTGGTACCTTATCCATGTGACCTTCAGAATCTTTCAAAGACAATTCAAATAAAAGTAACTTAGTTTCCTGAAAATGAGCTTATATTTTGTGGAGGTTTCATAGGCATGCAACAATGAGGTCAGTACAATGTTTCTGAATAACTTCAGTTTGTTAAGCAGTCCAATAACTTCTTTTTCATACTTTCTTTTGGAGCTAGTTAAGCTAGTTCTACAATGAACTAGCTCTGGCAAGAAATCTGCCAACCTTATTATCCACATATTCATCCCTGGAAAATATACTGCTAAGGTAAGTGAACTTACTTACAACATTATTTTTTCACTTCTCATAACTTGTTTTCATGCATGGATGGTGTGGTGCTGGCTGGTAGATCACCTGCATGTTCTTGATGTTAATTATTAGGGTAAAAGTAGCACAAGTAGCAGAGAATCAATTCATACTTTGTTGCATCTCAGCTTCATAGGCTGTATTGAGAACACAACTGTCAGCAAGCAAACAAACCCTCCCAAAAATCATACAGCTACTCTTCTTTCACTTTAGTCTTGGCTTGCAGCCTTTTTAAGTTAAATACATTACCCATAGCATGGCAGCTCACTTTGATACCATTTTTGCTGTTATTGAAGGCATTGCTAAAAACATCTTATTAAAAAGCATGGGAACAAGCAAAAAGACCTGCTCGACTTCATTGGAGAGCATTACCCATTGTTCAGAATCTGTGCCTGCAGACTGTGATGAAACTAATATATAATGTTGATGAACTTCTCTAGACAACCAAGTTCTGTCATAATTTTCTATAAGTTCTCATGATAGATAATATCAAAGACTTTAGTCAGAATAATGAATTTTGTATATTGATCACTGTTCTGTTTTCATATTTATGCACATATGTTTCATATAATCATATATATGTGTGTGTGTGTGTGTGTGTGTCTAGAAAACTATTCCTTTGAAATTCTTTTAACTATACTATTTTATTCTCTGGCTAACTAGTGAAAAAGTAAACACAGAATCGATGAATTTGAGCTATGATTTTAAGCAAATGTGGACAGAGTACCTTGGACCTGGGTTAATGATCCATGGGACCCCAGACATGAGACAGGAGGAAATCCAAGTGCCACATAAATAAATGCAAGTTAATTATCAGGGGCATCACTAGTAGCTGTAGGGAGATGGAGATGAGAGAAAGTTTCAGATTGAAAATATTGGTTAAGTTGAAATTTGAAGGACGTTAGGTATTCTAAGAGTCAAAGATGAGGAGAAGATGGTTGCCATGCTCGGGCAGGGAGTACAAATGCAGTGGTGCTGTTTGCAGCACACCATTAAATGAAAGGAGCTAGGACTGATATGTACTTCAGTGTGAGGTGGAAGAAAGCAGACATCTTCTTTCCTACTTGTCATCTTTGTCACTAGAAGTTTTAATTGGTTCCCAGTGCCATAAATGAGAAATACTAGAGTATCATCAAAAATGTTTCATGAAAGAGCATGAAAAATCTATATAGCTTTAGTCTTAGTCTAAAACAAAGCAAAATCATTTTTCTCCTAATCAAAATAAGATATCATCATAAATATGATATCATAGAATGACAAAACTAGATCATCATCTAGTTCAGTCCAAAAATTACATTTTATATAAGAAAAATGTGCCAATAAAGATGTGATTTTCCCAAATTCACAAGGAAATGGTGATATAGATACTAATATTAAAACACCAAATTGCCTCACAAGCATGAACACCTCTTTTGGGATAATGAGTGAGAGGGGATGAGAAAAATATCCAGCAGGAAAAAGATGATTTATTCATACATATACCATCCTTATATTTTCTTTTTCTACTTTTACTTTCTCTAAATAAATAAAAAATGACCATCTCTCATGAAATAAAGGTCCTAAGCATTGAACATGATCATACCCATTCAATCCTTAATTATTTTCCCAGGATAATTTAATGATTCTGACAGTTTAAGGACTCAAATTTATAAATCCTTCCTTTTCCTTCTATTTATACTCCTTATTGCATAAGTAGTCGGTCAAGAATTAAAGTACAGAGAACAAACTTGGTAGAAATATTAAGAGAAGAAAACAATACTTGATTTCATTCATGTACATGAATAACAAGGTTACAGTACAGAACTTCAGGTCCAAATTTCACTAATGTTTAAGCAACAATGTGCTTTTGGGAGCAACAAATCTATTCACCGATAAAGGAAAAGTATTTAGGTCACCTATATAAATGCAGAAATCCACTCAGATATTGCTGAGTTTTTACACTCTTTCTTATCTCTACTTGAAAAACTGTATTACAAAGTCTGCTGAAGTAAATTATAGGCTATACCTTGAATGTAAGATTTCTGATATCCCTAAAAACTCTTCATCCCAAAAGCTCAGCTATTTCTTTCAGAGGCTCAACATTATGATATAACCATCTATGATGGAGCAGGGACCCGAGTGGGAATAGAAATCCTCAGTTTTTTTCCCCTTTATTCAGTGACCTGTGATATATGATGAGCAACTTTGACTTGGAAAGTAGATACTGTGCATTGTGTGGGGGCAATTGTTTTGTCTTACCAGAGGGAGTTATCAAAATACAAAAATGAAAGAGCCCCTTATTGTATAAAGGATAGACTTAGAAATGAAAAAAAAATTCTCCCAATGTATTATGACTGTTGCACATTGTAGCTCTATAGTGTACAATAGTTTCCATGCAATCTCTCATCAAATCTTCATTTAGAGCTTAAATGAAAACATAAGAATGAACTAACTCAAAGCATCATAAATAATTGTATATATGATATCAGGAAGCTAAATTTTTCTAGCAAGTGAATAATGACAAGAAAGTAAAGAGACTGGGGTATATTAGTGGTTTTTGCATTTCAATCTCATTTATGACATTCCTTTTTCCTAGGGAATAACAACAATGACAACAAAAAACAAACAAATAAAAATTTGTCATATGCTTAAAGATGAAATAAACCTTTGAACTGCTTAAATATGAAATGAACTTTTGAGCTCTCATCTACTTTACTCTCCTCAGTTTACAAATGGGGAAACTGAGTCACAAAGAATTTAATTTACTTGAATTCAGTTAAGCAGATCCTATCACCTCAAAATGTTGTGCATTCTAGTACTGTATATCTAAATGTTAAGTAGTTATTCTTCTAATGTAATGACTATCTTTTCAAATATGTTTTATGTGTTTCACGTTTTATTGCATAGAATTGTTTTTAATCCATAAGTTATAAGTCCCACTAGTATCTTTATTTTTATTATTTAGATCAAAGAAAGTATAAACTGAACATTATTTTGTTATGTAGAAGATGTGTTCTTGTCCTATTATGTACTTTTCTAAAATGATAACTCTGGGAAGGGTTTTTATTTGTGGAAATGTTTATTTATTCATGTGTCTAGGTAAAACTCCAAAGGAGGTTTAAAATATGCTTGAAATACATTTTCATACTAATGTCATATTATTATCCTCCTAAAATATAGGAAAATTGGCTTATTAACTTTTTCCTATCCTCTAACAGGGAGCTAATAGGGATTTTCTGAATTATTTTTGGCTTCTCTCTAGAACTTGATTTATATTGACTTTTTATAAGTTCTGCATGTAATTTTCTATGTACCCATTATTTCTCCTGAATATAATATAGATGTTTTTGAACCCAACTTATTCCATTTTTGTCTATAAATCTATCATCTATTGTATTGCCTTGCACAGAGAATAGCTTGAAAATTATTTGTTGATTGAATGAATTTATTCCCTAGGGGTTGTACAGGCTTGTTCTTACTACATATAGTCATTTAACCAGTTCCAAATACACTTAAATTTGCTGTCATCTAACAGACTTCTCATGATTTCAAGGAAAACATGTTAAATTTCTGTGAAATAACACTGAACTCAAACAAAAGTATACGTAGACCATTTCCCTGATCTACTAGTATAGAAATATAATCAACAAAGGAAATAATGGAGAAAATTATGGCATGACTTCTTCTTGAATCTTAACATCATTTTTATTTTCATTGACTGTTATTGCTTTTCTAAATGTTCACAATTATTTTTATTAATGATATATTCTAAACATTTTCAGATTCTTCCCTCCCTTAGAAATTACTGAAATCTTCTTATGATCAAGAATGGTGGGCAACCTTTGTTTGTATTGGAAATTTGGAGGGGGATTAATGAATTGTTGATTAAATATATAATTGGATTCTCAATAGTAATAAAAGGACAGAGAATTTGCTATAAATATGAAATTATTTGAGCTAAATCCCTCAACTAGGTATGATTGTTTCAAGATTAGTTCTATTATCTATGTTTACTTCACCTTAACCACAATACCCACATGTGACAAAAGAAATAGACTATTGCCGATAAACCCATTTAACAACACCACCACCAAGAACAATAAATAATAGGAATAATAATAATAATAATAGTTAACATTTATATAATGCTTATGATGTCAGATGCGATGTGTGTGACAATTATTATCTCATTGAAGTTTAAAAAAAAAACCCTATTTGAAAAATGAAACTGAGGCAAAAGGAGATTAAGTGACTTGCCCAATGTAACACAGTGTCTGAAACCAGATTTGAATTTAGGTTATACTAACTCAAAGTCCAGGTCTCTATCCATTGTGTCACCTAGAATTTTCATAATTTTGCATAAAATAATATGTAAACAAGATTTATTTAAAAAACCAAGAACTCCTTTCTTCTGATATTTTTTGTTGTTATTGTTTTCAATTCATACCCTTGATTTTGTCAATATGATCTTAGTGAATGGACATCTCTAGTAATTCTGATCTATATCTTGCCACTGGAAGAGAGAGGTGGTTGATGTATGTGTTGTCCTCTTTCACTTCAATCCAATTTAATTGTATGTCATAACATCTACGTGATATCATGATACACATTAAGAAGGAAGGATGAAGAACAAGCTGCAAATGTAATTATCCCATTAGAGACCCCGTTCCATTTGAATAACACAGCTTCTTGCTTCTTTTCTTCCTTCCCTTCTTCCTTCCTTCCTTCCTCCCTTCTTTTCTTCCTTCCTTCCTTTCTTTTATCTCCTATGTCTGTGTTCATATAGAACACCATACCCTTACCTGTGGGTGCTCTGCTCAAAGAATATAAAGTTAGTTATTGAAACCTAGCAAGATATTTTTGGATTTAGATGATAGATTTCTTTTTTATGGACTATGGCTTAAACCAAAATATCACCTCTCCTTAATGGCCCAACAATAGATCCCAACCCAACTCTTACTTTTTCATTGTTTGAATTCTTATGGCTCAGAGTATCAATAGCAGTTATTTCTGTCTTGGAGAAAATTAGAAATGGGAAAGACCTTAAATAAAAAAGGGCAATGCCTCCTACTACAACCATTGCCATCTCCAATCATCCTGATTTATATCTTGTTATAGACTCAGATGGCTCTGGAGGCATGAGTGAGGCTGGTGATTTTCCTCAGCCCTCTCTCACTTGAATCTCATTTACTTGCAAGTCATAACATCACTTATAGGGGGAAAAAAGCATAAACAATAACTTCTGACTTAATCTCCACTAATTATTCTGCAATCTATAGTCTGACAGTTGTCTACAGCAAAGACAATGTAAGTACTTTGGCAGCAGAGGTGAAACTTTAACCTTAAAGAAATAGCACTGGATGCTGAGGGGGCAGAGTCAAGATGGCGGAGTGAAAACGTGACTCTCTGTGTCCTCCTCTGACCTTCTCTCAAATCAACAATAAAATAAGCCTCTGAACTGATCTTTAAGTCAACGAATGCAGAAATATTTGGACTAGGAAACAACTGCTTGCAGTTACCTCTGAAGAACTTCATAGCAGGTCTGTTTCACTCGGGTAGAGGGGTAAACAGATTGCTCAGTGCAGGCCAGAATTGAGGGTGAGACTCAGCTCAGAGTGGCAGAAACTCCAAACTCCAAAAAGCTGGGGTGTATCTGAGGCACAGGACACTCTGCCCTGATTAGGAGCAGGTGTTCTGGCAGATTGGCCTTTATAAAGGAGGATATCAGTCACAGTGGCATCCTCCATCAGGCAAGGTCCTAGCCCCAACAGCCCAGCACCTTAAGTTAATTAGCAGAATTGCCCCAGGGCTAACAACCACACCCACTGCTTCCCTAGCCTTAAACAGACTCCCAGGCTGCCAAAAAAAATGAAGAAGCAGAAGAGAGCTCTCAACATAGGCAGCTTGTATCGAGAGAAAGAAGGCACACCACAGATCCTGAGGTTCCTATACATAAAACAACTCCAGAGGAAGCTAATAAGGACCATCACTGGTCCCCATTTCAAAAGGCCTTTCTGGAAGATTGCATAAAGAATCTCAAAAGAGAGCTGGATGATAAATGGGCTAATGAACTGATATCAGTGCAAGAAGCCCTCCAAAAGAGTTATGATAAAGACACCATTTTTTTATTAAAGGTTTTTATTTGCATAACATATGTATGGGTAGTTCCTCAGCATTGATCTTTACAAAGCTTTCCATTACAAATTTTACCCCCAGTCCCCACCCCTCCCCTAGTTGGAAGGAAGTCCATTACATGTTAATAATGATAAAATACTTGACAAGCTGTTGTGCAAGAAAAATCCTATCTACAAGAAAAAAAAATCAGAGAAAGGAAACACACTGCAAGCAAATATCAATAGAGAGGATGAAATTGTTATGTTGTGGTCCACATTTCATATCCCTCTCTCTGGGTGTATATGGCTTTCTTCACTGAACAATTGGAACTGATTTGAGAAACATGTCTTTGTTGCAGAGAGCAATGTCCATCAGAATTGATCATCATGTAATATTGTTCTTGCCATGTATAATGATCTCCTGGTTCTGCTTGTTTCACTCAGCATCAGTCCATGCAAAGCACAGCAATTTATTGAAAAACAAAATTGGGGAATTGGTTGTAGACAATAATGCACTGAACAATAAAATTAGTGAAGTGGAAAAAGAGTGGAATGAACAAATTGACCAGTTATAAAAGGAGCTTAAAAAGGTAACTGAAGAAAACAACACTTTAAAAATAAGAATTGAACAAATGCAAGTGAATGACTCAATAAGACTTCAAGAATGAGTCAAACAATAACAAAAAAATGAAAAAAAAAATAGAAGGAAATATGAAATATCTCCTAGGAAAAACAACTGACTTGGAAAATAGATCTAGGAGAGACAATTTAAGGATTATTGGACTTCCTGAAAGCCATGATGAAAAAAAAGAATCTAAACACTATCTTCCAGGAAATCCTGAAAGAAAAATGCCCTGTGGTTATAGAATCAGAAGGCAAAATCACCATTGAAGGAATTCAACGATCACCTCCTGAAAGAGACCCCAAAATTAAAATCCCAAGGAATATCATGGCTAAATTTTAGGACTATGGCACCAAGGAAAAGATTTTCCTAGCAGCTAGAAAGAAGCAATTCAAATACCAAGGATCTATAAGTAGAAACACACAATCTGTCAGTCTCCACATTAAAGTATCGAAGGGCCTGGAACCAGATATTTTGAAAGGCAAAGGAACTTGGATTACAGCCAAGAATAACTTATCCTGCTAGAAAAAGCATTATCCTCCAGGGAAGAAGATGGTCATTTAATGATATAGGTGAATTTCACCTATTTCTAATGAAAAGACCAGATCTGAACAAAAGTTGACCTCCAAACACGGAACTCAAGAGAAGCATGAAAAGGTAAAAAGGAAAGGACTCTTGAAAACTTTATTTCTACTATGGGCATACTTAAAGATTGGGGGTATAATTTGATATTACTTTGATAATGAGAAAAAGAAAACCAGAAGGGGGAAGGCTATCATCCTAGGGGAAAGAGGGAAAAGGTGGTAAAATAAGGTTAAAAAAAGGAGGTAAAAATAAGGTATAATGTCAAGAAGAGGCAAAGAAAACCTAAAATAATTGAGGGAAAGAAGGGAGGGAAATGAGCATTGTGTAAATATTACCCTCATCAGATTGGGCTCTAAAAGTGTATATCAGACACATTTGGTTTCACAGAGGAACTTGTCCTTCCTTATAGGGAAGTGGAAGGGAAAGGAGGAAAAGAAAGGGATAGACTAGTAGAAGGGAAATTAGAAGAATCAGGGGAAAGGAGTAAAAAAAGGGGGAGGGGCTGTAAAGGTAAAGGGGGGAGTATTATTTGTGGGAGGGTGTCATCAAAAACAAAATACTGAGGAGAGGGGAAGGGCGAAAGGGGAAAGGAAAGGGGGAAAGGAAAGGGGAAAAGAAAGAGAAAAACATAACTTGGGTAAATAAGATGGCAGGAAATAAAGAATTAGTTATTCTAACTGTGAATGTGAATGGGATGTACTCTCCCATTAAGCGGAAGCAGATAGCAAACTGGATTAAAAACCAGAATCCACAACATGTTGTCTACAAGAAACATATCTAAAGCATAGTGACACATACAGGGTGAAGGTAAAAGGCTGGAGCAGAACCTATTTCGCTTCAGGTGAACAAAAAAAAAATGCAGGGTAGCAATCTTGATATCAGATCAAGTAAAAGCAAAGATAGATCTAGTCAAAAGAGATAAGGAAGGAAACTATATTTTATTAAAGGGTACCATAAATAATGTAGCAATATCAATATTACATATGCACCAAGTGGTATAGCGTCCAAATTCCTAGGGGAGAAATTGAGAGATGCAAGAAGAAATAGACAGCGAAACTATACTAGTGGGGGATCTCAACCTTGCTCTCTAAGAATTAGATAAACCAAACTACAAAATAAATAAGTAAGAAACTGGGGAGGTAAAACAATTGTTACAAAAGTTAGGTATGATAGATCTATGGAGAAAATTGAATGGAGACAGTAGGGAGCTTACTTTTTTTGAGTGGTTCATGGAACTTATACAAAAATTGACCATGTATTATGGCATAAAAACCTCAAAATCAAATGCAGAAAGGCAGAAATAGTAAATACATCTTTTTCAGATAATGATGCAATAAAAATCACATGCAATATGAGTCCAGGAGAAAATAGACCAAAAGTTAATTGGAAATTAAATAATCTAATCCTGAAGAATGAATGGGTGAAAGAGCAAATCATAGACACAATCAATAATTTCAACCAGGAGAATGACAATAAGGAGACAACATACAAAAATTTGTGGGATACGGCCAAAGTGATTATAAGGGGCAATTTTATATCTCTAGATGCTTACTTGCATAAAATAGTGAAAGAAAAGATCAATGAATTGGGTTTATTATTACAAAAAAAAAAAAAAAACTAGGAAAAGAACAAATTCAAAACCCTCAATTCAATACCAAATTGGAAATAGTAAAAATAAAAGGGGAAATTAATGAAATTTAAAATAATGTAACTATTGAATTAACAAATAAAATATACTGTTGGTTTTATCAAAAAACCAACAAAATAGATAAGCCTTCAGTTAATTTGATCAGAAAAAGGAAAGGAAATTCAAATAGTTAGTCTCAAAAATGATAAAGGAGAACTTTCCTCCAATGAAGAGGAAATTAGAGTCATAACTAGAAGTTACTTTGCCCAACTTTATGCCAGTAAGTTTGATAATCTAAATGAAATGAAGGAATATCTACAAATATGTAGATTGCCCAAGTTAACAGAAGAGGAAATAAATTATTTAAATAGCCCCATATTAGAAAAAGAAATAGAACAAGCTATTAACCAACTCCCTAAGAAAAAACCTCCAGGGCCAGATGGATTTACATGTGAATTCTACCAAACATTCAAAGAACAATTGATTCCAATACTACAGAAACTATTTTAGAAATTAGGGACAGAAGGTATACTGCCAAATTCCTACTATGATACTGATATGGTGCTGATAGCTAAACCAGGTAGGGTGAAAACAGAGAAAGAAAACTATAGACCAGTTTCCCTAATGAATATTGATGCAAAATTTTTAAATAAGATATTATCAATGAGATTACAGAAAGTCATCCCCAGGATACTACACTATGACCAAGTAGGATTTATACCAGGGATGCAGGGCTGGTTCAATATCAGGAAAACTATCAGCATAATTAATTATATTAAGAACCAAACTAACAAAAACCATATGATTATCTCCATAGATGCAGAAAAAGCCTTTGATAAAATCCAACACCCTTTCCTATTAAAAACACTAGAGAGTATAGGAAGAAATGGGCTTTTCCTTAAAATGATCAGTAGCATCTATTTAAAACCATCAGCAAGCATCATATGTAATGGAGACAAACTAAAACCATTGCCAATAAGATCAGGAGTGAACCCACTGTCACTATTACTATTTATTATTGTATTAGAAATGTTAGCTTTGGCAGTAAGAGAATAAAAAGAGATAAAAGGAATCAGAGTAGGTAATGAAGAAACCAAATTA
>JAJPUD010019777.1:0-25914 GCA_023553655.1 Myrmecobius fasciatus | reverse complement strand
TCCTTTTACAAGACAAAAATAATTCTTCTACGGAAACAAAGGAAAGATAATTATATTAATTACCATTAATTCAAAATTTTAAAAGAAAATCCTATCATACAGTTTATAGTGATTTATACAAATCATTCACTTTGACCTAGTGTGTGTTTTATACCAGGAATGCGAAGATGGTTCAACAGCAGAAAAACAGTAATCACAATTAATTAACACAATTACATAGTAGTTAATATAGGTAACTTATATAATTATGGTATTTAATATCATTATTCATATTAAAATTTAATTTCATATGATTAATCAAAGTATAATTTTAATGATTATTACTATATCAACTATATTAAATATGTTAAATATTTTATACAAATATATTTTGTATACATATATATATAAATATATGTAATCATCACAAACTACATGATTACCTCAAGAGATGTAGAAAAACTTGACAACATATCAGATTCTTTTATACTAAAAATTCTATAAAGTATAAGCAGAGACCTTATTTTAATGTCATAGAAATTATCTAAAATCAAAAGGAAGTATCATGTGCAATGAAGGTACAATAGAACCTTTTTCAATAAATATGAGTGAAACATGTTCATTTGATATAGTTCTGGGAATGTTAGCAATAGCAACAAAACAAGAAAAAGATATTTAAAAGAATAAAGATGGGTAAAAATGATGTAAAATTATCCTTGTTTACTGATCTGATAGTTTCCTAGAAAAGATACTAATTGAAATAATAGTTTCAGCAAAATAGAAGCCTACAGAATAAATCCATAAATCCTTGTAAAAATACAAAAAACAGTAATAGGAAAATTTCATTCCCAATAACTACAAAATGTTTAAAATATCTGGGGAATCAATAACCCAAAGGTCAGAAAAGTATTGTACAAATTTAATTATAAAGTGCTCTTTAAAGAAATTAAGAAAAATTAAATAGCTGGAATAATATTCAGAGCTCATGGCTAAGCCATGACAATAATGACAAAACTACCAAAATTTACCCACACTTTTAATAGCATACCAATCAAATTACGAGAAAATATTTTATAGAAATTGATAAAATTATTTTTAAAAATTCATTTGGAAAAATGTACACTATCAAAAGATATAAAAAAAGTAGGGATGAAGGGAAAAGCAATAAAAATCCTCTGATATTGGTTAAAGAATAGAGAAATGAATCAATGGAATGGATTATACAAGGAGACTTCAAAATAACAGATATTTGATAAAGTAAAAAAATTACTTGGGCAAAAAATTCCTTATTTGAAAAAAAAAACTGCTGGGAAAACTAGAAAGCAGTCTGGTAGAAAATAAGTTAACACCAATACCATACACTAAAATTTGTAACAGTGTAAATAAATACATGGTCTTAATATTACTACTCTTTTTTTTGTTTGTTTGTTTTATTTTTGCTGAGGCAATTGGGGTTAAGTGACTTGCCCAGGGTCACACAGCTAGGAAGTGTTAAGTGTCTGAGACCAGATTTGAACTCAGCTCCTCCTGACTTCAGGGCTGGAGCTCCATCCACTGCACCATCTAGCTGCTCCTATGGTCTTAATAGTAAAGAAAATAACTATGTATAAGACATGTATTCTTAACCAAATAGGAGATAGAGACAATTATAAAAGATAAAATGGTCATAGATTATTTGAAACTGAAAAGTTTCTGTACAGACAAAATCAATTTCTCTAGAATAAGAAAGGATTTGCCTGAATGAGAGAAAAAATATTTTTATCAAATTTGTCTGATAAGGGTTTATTATCCAAGATATAAAAACAATTAATGAATATATACATATATGTACACACATACATATTATATGCACATATAATAATATAACATATGCTAATACTTATCTTCAATAGTCAAAGCATATGAACTAAACAGATATCAAAAGAATAACTGAAAAATATTCACAAACATATGAAAGAATTTTTGAAATCACTAATGACAAGAGAAATACAAATCACAACAACTGAGGTTTTACTTCATACTTTGCAAATTGGCAAAAATAGTTAACAGCAACAAGTCAATTCTAGAGAAGAACAGATGTACAAATATATGTTTAATACATATTATATATATTAGAGTATACTAATAATAATTGGTGAAACTGTGAATCAGTGCAATCACTTTGGAAAGTAATTTGGAATTGTACAAAGTGACCAGAATGTCCAGCCCGGACTCCATTACTAGATTTATAACCCAAGGAAGTCACCAATAAAAAGAAAGTCCCAAATATTCTAAAATATTTATAGCAGTACTTTTTGTGATAGCTAAGAACTGGAAATAAAGGAGATGTCCATCAACTGGAGATTGGTTAAACAAACTGGTGATAAGGAAATATTATTGGGCTATAAGAAATTATATACATATGATGAACCCAGAGAAGCATGGGAAGTTCTATAAGAACTTAGGAAGAGTAAAGTAAGCATAGCCAAGAAAGCAATATACACAATAATTACAACAATGTAAAAGGAAAGAACAACTTTACATCAAAAATCAAAAGTAAATGTAGTGAAATTATGAAGATCAATTAGAACTGAAATAAAGAGACATTTCACAACAATGCCAAGCTACTCTTCATGGAAGTAGGATGTCCACAGAGATTACTTATTGAACTCTTTCAATGAATCTATTAATTGTGCTGATCTTTTTCCCCTCTAAAAATTTCTCTTTGTGATTGATACAAGATGGCTCTCTAGGAGATTTGGAAGAGTTACTTGGAGTATAAAAATAGAAAATATCAATAAAAACTTACTTGAAAAAGCAATCTATTGGGAGTGGAGTCAAGATGGCAGAGAAAAGTTCAGGACACACCTGAGAACTCTCTCCCAAAAACCTTTAAATAATGCCTCAAAACAGTGGAGGCAAGATGCATTGTTTATACTTGGATCTGGGCCGAAGTCCTGAGTCTCAGTCCTAGGATGAGGAGGAGCACTAGCACATCAGAGCAACAGGAGAGTTGGGACACACAGTTCCAGAGAGTGCTTGTGGTCACTCACAGGCCAGAGCACAGGGCCTCTCCCTAGATCATACTACCTTGGATGAAATGAAAACTTACAGGTCCCCAGAATTATCTCTGAAAACAGCTGCACAAAAAACAAAAAATCTAAGGCTCTGGACAGTGCACCCTCCACTTTAGCATCAAGTTAAAAACAAGAAATGGGCTGGGAAAATGAGCAAAAAGCAGAAAAAATATCCTACAAGATATCTACAGAAATCACAAGTTCAGAAGATAACCACAAATTCAAAACTTGTAATTAAAACCTCAAAGAAAAATATAGATTGGTCTCGGGCCATGGAAAAGTTCAAAAAGGATTTTAAAAATAAAGTAAGAAGTAGAGGAAATATTGGGAAAAGAAGAACATCATAAACAGAGTCAACAGCCTTTTAAAGGTGGCACAAAAAACACTGAAGACAATAACACCTTAAAATATAGAATACGCCAAATGGCAAAAGAGGCACGCACGCGCACACACACACACACACACACACACACACACGTAAATATGTTCTATATTCTTCTTGAAGATTTAAGTTAAGCTACTGGAAGTCACCTTTTATCTCTTTTTCAAAATAAGCTTTCCTTATCTAAGAGAAAAAATATCTAAAGTTTAACTTTGGGGAGAAAGTACACAACAATTTGGGTCTGATTCTATGAATGAATTTTTTAACCCCATAATAACAATGCCATGATATGCAAAAAATATTTTTCTTTCAGCAAACTCTCATTATTTTTGTCTTAAAAATTAAGTAGTTAATTAACCGAAGGATCATAATTGTATAGAATAAAGGAAATAATTTTATTTTTAGAGAGGTAATACTGGGGAACAGAAAGATCACTAGAATTAGCATCAGGATAAACTTGTGTTCAGATCCAAAACTTATTAGCTCTGTGATCCTGGAAAGTCACAACCAAGGTAAACTAAGGTAAACTAAGTTTCATCATCTGTAAAAGGTTACTTAAATTTTACAACAATTACAATATTACTTGAACTAATTACCTGCCAAAGTTGGTATAAGGAAAGTACTTTGTTAATTTCAATGTTATAAAAATGTAAGCCTTTACTGTTTAGTTTTTAACATACATAAAAATTTATCTCAACTTCTGTTGAATTTAAATACATGAATAAGAATGTAATAAAATAATAAAAACAGACTAAAGAAAACAGTCTTGTTAATGACCACATATGTTCAGAAGGTTCTATAATTTACCAAAGCTAAAGTAAGAAATGTATATATTGATACTGCTAAGCAATAAGAAAAACATGCAAATTAGTTTCTTAGTGAATTTTTAATATGGAAAAATAATACATTTGGGGAAATGATAATAAGAAAAATTAGCTTAATCTGAGTTTACACTTGGATACTGAGTCAATCCATAGAGCAAAGAACTGATATACCTGATTTTTATTAGCTTTTTCTGATGTCTTGCCTTTTATAATAATCATACTTTTGGCTCAGTATCCCTCCCTCACAGAGTTACAAAGTCTATTTTAAACGAAAAAGAAAGACAAAAGAGAAAAGGAAAAAAATCAATACAACTGGTCAATGCATTGAAAAATTTCTCATATTTCTTCATGATTCCTGTTTTTTAACTATTAAAAATAGTGTTAATTAAATGTTTCCTGTATGTGATATCTTTTCATCTGTTCAGGGGACTTTTTAATTTTATAGGGTAATAAAATCTATTTACATTCAAAGTTTAATGGTTAAATTTAATTCTTCCTCTATTATTCTCTCTTATATTATCTTTTATAATTAAAGAGCACAATCTTCCATAGTTAACTAAGATTAATCAATATTGTATTGATGTATATTTATACGAGTCTTTTACTTTCTCCTCAACATAGTTACAAGTACAATTCTTAAATTTCTATGTTACCTTTATAAGTTTTTCAAAGGTTCCATTTCTATTATTTTTCCTCCTATCCAGGCTGTAATAGCCCCAAATCAAGAGCCCTTTCTAGTTGTCCTGATTTATATCTTGCCATTGGATCCAGATGTTCCTAGAGGAGAAGTAAGGTTGATGATTTTGCACAGCCTTCTCTCACTTAAATCCAATTCTCTATATACCATGGCTTCATCTCTCTGCTATCATGGTCCTCTTTGAGAACAAAAGACAAACAATAACAAGCCCCAAATCACTTAAAAGAATTTTTTTCTGGGTAGGATTTTTTTTTCCAAGTAAATGTATATTCATGGAAACTGTAATTTATTCTTGAAAATTTCTGAAATACCTTTGTTATAACTTTTCCTCATGGAAAAAAATGAAAGTCCTAAACAGGGCCCTTTCAATGTTTGTCTTGTTTTTGTATTTTTTCAGGTTTGAAATTGAATGAAAAGAATTAATTTACTGGCAACTTAGATACCACAAGATGTAACTTCATGTAACTTCACTGAGTTTGGCAAGTGTTTATCATTTTGTTTTCATATTTCTAGTTCCTTGTCTGTAAGAGGGTTTAGTAAATGCTTATTGAATTGGATTGTATAAATTTACCTTTATATACTAGCATTAAATTATTATAATTAAATATCATTTAGTGGTTCATGTAATCATCTTTTAGGATGGATTCTACTAATTTTAAATCTTTCTAGATCAACCTAGTGCTGTCTCATTAGCATAGCTCATGGAAGTCTATGCAAATTATTGAACTGCTAATATTTCAAGGAATTTTAATCACCATGTAAGTTAATTGGTATTTCCCAAGCTTTGACAAACCTGGCTTAACAGTATTTGATTCTCTGACTGCATTTAGTCAAACTTGGGACTGACCTATGTTGTAGAACTTGATTCCTACTGAATTATTCACTAGTATTATGATTAATTAGCTCACAACATTTATGATACAAAGAGTGCTTACCAATAATCACTGCCTGGGATGCTCCAATTGAATGCCATGGATTTTAAACAGGGTGTAGGTATTTCTCAATTAGTAAAATTCTGACATTTATGCCACCATATAACCAACCCTAGGGAGTGAATGTATGAACAAGAAATGGTATTTTGTTCCTATATAGAGACTTTACTAAATAAACTAGCCAATTTAAACCACTTGAAACTGAATATTGCCTATTGGTATCATCCTTGATTCAGTCCAAAACCAACTGATTTGATCACTATTGGCTGAGTAGTTAGCATATAGGTGATGCAGTCAGACCACATTATACTTATATAAAAAATTCAATTTTGTTTGATATGTTCAATTCTTGATTTACTAAGGATTTATTTTTCTTTATTTTCATAACATTTTTTAGAAAAGCAAAAATAAATTTATTATTTATTTATTTAAATATTAAGTAAATTGAATATTTAAATATTAATTTATTTATTAACTTTAAGTTAGAGACTATGTTAATTTTAGCAAAGATTCCATAGAAGTCCTACTTTGATGATTCATTGGCACATGAAAGTGATTTAGGCTCTCAAAAGTTATACAGGTGAGGTTTAAGCTTTGAAAGTTCTATGAAATCAAAAACACTTTGCATATGGTCCTGATGAAAGACTGTTTCTGCTGTCCAAATACCAGCAGGTTGGTTACTAGGTAATTACTCCTTTGTCTATAGCAGACTTAATAGACTTCAGTCTTGTGAGGCCTCTTTCTACTTTTAATATGACAGTATAAGGGTTGGTAAACTGCAGCCCATGAGTCATATTCAACTGCTACTTGTTTTTATATGATCTGCAAACTAAGGATGTTACATTTGTAAATGAAATATTGTTATTTTTTAAAATGTAAAAACCATCCTAAATTCCAAGCTTATACAGAAACATATGGTGGGCTGGATTTGGCCCGATGCAGTATGTGGACCCCTAGTGCAGTGCAGTGGAAAAGAGAATACCAGAAATCATAAATGTTTAGATTATCTATAGACATTAATATAACCTTTATAACTCAGATTATGAAATGCTAAGAAGTAGAGGCAAGGAGGGAATACATTTTGGGCATGGGGGACAGCCTGTGAAAAGGCACAGAGACAGGAAATAATGTCATGTATTAGGAACAAAAGTGAAAAAACAGAAATGAATTCATCAATGTCAACAACTGAACCACATTCACAGACTTTCTTGCTGTATATGAATGTAGAAGGCATTAAATAGCCTTTTATGGCTTTTTTATGGCTATAAAATGGAAAGATAATTCACAGGTACTTCTTGGGCAACTGGGGAGCCTCAAATTATGTCAAGGAGGAGGGAGAAAGGTAGGGAATATAGCATGGCTTATGTGTCAAGCAGTTTGCTAAATGCTTTATAAATGTCTCATTTGACCAATCAATCAGAAGCATTTATTAAACAACTACTATATTCCAAGCACTGTGCTAAATGCCAAAACCATGAACAAAGGCAAAAAGATTCTCTGTGCTCAATGAGCTTACAATCTGAGAGAGACAACATGTAAACAACTAAGTACAAAAACCAATATATCCAGGATAAATTCAAGATAATCTCAGAGGCACTAGCATTAAATCAGACATGATAAAAGCTTTTAGAAGGTAGAATTTTAATTGGGGCTTTAGCCAGGTTATCCAAGAGGTGGAGATGAGGAGGCAGAGATTCAGACATGTGAGACAGCTAGTGAAAATGCGGTCAAAAGATGGAGAAAGATTTTATGAAACAATCACTTCATTTGTAGAGCTCATGACCATGGCAAAGGGTTCATCATTAAAATTATTATTGTTTGTGTCAATATCTGATAAAATAAAATCTTTAAGAAACATTTTCTAATCATTGGCTCTTTGCTTTTTTTGAGAGGATGAATACAGATAAAGAAGGTGAAAAGTATGTTGCAAAATATGATTTAGGATTAAAATTTTAAAAGGTAAAAGGTTTTCAGATTTTTCAGAAATTTCAAGCTTCTATAAAATGAATAATTTCCTTGAAAAGAAGATCAACATGCACTGGATATGGCAATCATTGAACAATGAAAAAGAAAACCCATATTTTAACAGTGGGTCAGTAATGAGTTGCCTATGTGAGAGACATTTCAGAGTCAGCTTTCTGCAATAAGTCAGATAATTGATAAATTGGGCCAAAAGTAAAAATCCAAAGTATAAAGATTAGAAAACAATATGTGAAATTGCAAAAGCTACAACCTTACCTATTTAAACAAGGTATTAACTTTGAAAATGAGAAAGTAATAAAAATAGAGATATTACTAATTATCATTTGTGAGAGAAATTTATATGATTCAAAATAATCATCACAATGAAAAGGCCAGAGGAGCTCAGGAAGTATCTTAGCCAGCTAACAGGTAATCTTTTTGCCAAGCAGAGAAAAATGATACTTGTTAAGACAACTCAGTTTAGAATGTTAAAAAATCATTTGCAAACCATTCAGATGCAGAAAAAGAGGAGGAATATGAGGAAACAAACTCGGTGTTGAAGCACTATTCTGCTTGTTGCTATACACTTTTAAATATTGAGGCTCTCAAACTACACAACATATTAGAATCAGAGGTTTTTTATTAACTGTGCTGAGGGGGCTTGTGAAACCAGATTTTGAGAATGCTAATTTCCATCTAATATTGCATACCCTTCAAAGAACACCTTTAGATTTGTAACTCTTTTATGTAGTCATTCTAGCACCTTGTAATTAGAACTTGAGCATTGGTCAGTTGGTCTCTTAGGCTAATACATTATAGACAAGTTTTCATCTGATTTAATGGAGAGTAGATCACCAATAAGATTGGATTCAAGGACTTGGATTCAAGGAAGTGTAACAGTAAATGCCTTAGAGTTCATACCCCACAAAAATCATACAGTTTGGGATTGTATAACATGTTAGGTTTTCATCACTGAGAGGTCAGGTTTTTTTCAATAACTTCAGAAAGGTTGTATGCTTTGACTTTTTAAATGTAAATTTACTATTGTTATGTTTTCCCCCAGGATCAAGATTTCTTTTTTTAATAATCTGGAACATATATCACTCTTTTCCCCCATGCAACCCATTTATCATCCAACATAAAGTTATATGGTGTTACTTTTGACAGTGTGAGGTCTGCTAACCAGAAGCTGGTGTATTGAGTTTGGGCTTTACCTCTCTCAGTTACTTTTATGTACTTATTGATTTCTCTTTATGTATCCCTTTCTCATCATCTTCTATTGATTGCCATCTATAAAGGGAAAATAATATAATGTGACTGGCAAAGTGTTCTGATGTGCTATGAATTATTTACTCATTGGATAATCTTATTCAGTCCTTTCAATTTTGAGTAATGTAATACTCCCATTGTGTCTTTGATGGCTCTCTTTCTATTATTCTTTAGAATCTTTTAACTGTGTGCCATTTGTTTTGTTCCTATCAGGGAAATGCCTTTATTTTATTTGTTCCCATTTATACTTAAAAAATGAAAACAAATAAATAAATCCCACTTGTTTATGTGATCAAAGATATTATTCTCAGTTCTTTATTTTCTTACTCACTAAAGTAGGTAATTGTATTGCACTCTTGTAAAATTATTTTACTTAAACCTAAGGCTTTCATGAACTATACAAAGTTACTAAATACTGTCCCTGGAAATACCTACTAGAGAATAAATAAGAAGGAAGATTACAGTTAAAATATCTGTTATTTAATAAACTCACTGCATCAAAATAAAGACAAGATATAGTTTCCACATCAGAGTTTTATCTAACCTGTTCTATATGGCTAAATATACCCAGCTCCAAGTCAATCAGCAGCATTTTTTTCTCTTTTCCTATATTACCTGGGTAATTAAAGTTACTAATGGAAACTAAAGATACTCAAGGGAAAACTAACCAATCATCTTAATAACTTGAAAAAAGTTCAGCCTCACAAAAAAAAAACAAATCAGAAATTCAGGGTAAAGGAATGAGGGGAGAGTAATGGGAAAAGCTGAGTGACTCTGAAAAATACAACAGATCACTTAATGCAGTTTCATCCTCTACTGCCTGAAAAAGGGAGCTCCCATTCCATCAAATATTTCATGTGTCTCATCCTCTCTTCTTACCTTTCACCTTCTATTTCTAGTCATCTGTCATATTTACTCACTGTCAAAAAGAAAGTTTATTTTCCTTTCTGAAAACCACTTCCCTTTTGCACAGCTGGTCCTGTTTCCATTTATAGATCTGCATCAAGACTACAGATTTGTCTGTCCCTATATGTCAGCAAACCCATTAAGGCAGAAAAATATTCCATATCCTTTAAAAAAAATCCACATAGTATGCTTTATGTTTGTTGTACTGAACTCGGGCCAAAATACTCCTAGAAATTGTTTTAGGTCAACAAACAATCCAACCAACATATATAATCAAAGAAAAACCTTCTGGTTGTACCATGAGGTTGAAAAGGCAATAGAGAAAAAGATGAACAATTCACTCCTTTGCACTGTACTATAACTATTAGTTTGTATTAACAAGGTTACCTCAAGCATCTTCATAAAATAGTAGCCAAGATGTAAAGCTTGATGGTGAAAAAGCCTGAAGTTCAATGTCATTTGAAAAAAAATGTAGAGATATAAAATTCAATTCATTCAATTTAGCCAATATCCAATTATATATATGATATATATAATAAGATATTTGAGTGTGCAAAAATGAATGCACTGACAAATTGATACTGACACTATCCATATTTCCAAGGGAAATAGTGGCCTTTCAGCCATGTTCTTCAGCAGTTTACATTATTACTTGGAGCCATAAAATTACATGGAGCTATAGAGAGTAGCACGCATGGCAGCCATCCCCCTGTACACTGTCTTACCAGATTAAGAGTAACTTACAGGCCTCAAACCTGTTGGTGACTTAGAGGGATGTCCACCTCAAGGATGCAAAAAGATGTGCCAATGAGAACAATTTGTTCCAATGGCCACGAAGGTGCCTGAAACAGATACGACAGAGTGCTTAGAGCTTGGTCAGGCAAGATCATCCATTGCATCCTGAGCCAATGTCAGGTGTCTTAACTTTTGTCCTGACACTGGACTTAGTGACTCAAGAGGAGAAAATGAAGCTTGACAACTTTGGGCAGTTCTGTCTCATTTAAACCCAATTGATGTACAAGCCAAGATATTATCTGGGATGAACAATAACATCATTATAATTAGGTTGGGAGAATATATGCTCCCTTTTCAAGGGAAATTTTTTTTCAAAAAAGGTTCTTCTACAAATATATTTTTACAGAAATAAATTTAGACAGTCTTCTGGCATTGCCCTTTTTCAGAATGGAGATTTATCTATTCCAATCCAGTGGCCACTGTTGAGTTTTTCAAATGCTGGTATGTTGAGTGTAACACTTTAATAATATCATCTTTTGGAATTTTAAATAGCTCAGTTGGGATTGTTACTTTATTTATTGTTAAGCAGTGCTTCCTAAAGTCCACTTACATGTTATGTCATTATATTTACAAAAAATATAATTATCCAGATTACCAAAACAGAAAATAAAGTATTTATATAACAATATCAGAAAAAGAAGTTAAACAGACATAAATGAACTCCCAAAGGAAAAAATCTGAGAACTAGATGGATTTACATATGAACTCTACCAAATATTTAAAGAATTGGAATTATATTTGAAAAAAAAGGTGAAGGGATGTTGCCAAATTCTTTTTATGACACAAATATTGTCTTAATACTTAAACCAGAGAAAGAAAATCATATGCCCAAAATAAGTCCATGACTTAGACAAGCAGGGTGACAACATAAGGGATCACAAAAGAAATTAGCTATTAGATCTATGAGTAGAGAAAGAAATCATTGCCAGACAAGAGAAAGAGAGTTTCACAAAAAAAGAAAAATGGGCAATTTTGATTACATTTTTAAAAATTTTTGCAAAAATAAAACAGCTAAAATTAAAACAAAAGCAAAAATTGAATAAAATCTCTAAAGCAAAGATCTTCTTGATGAAGAGTTTATTTTTAAGATATAAAAGAAACGGAGTTAAATTTATAAGAATAAAAACCAGGGGCAGCTAGGTGGCGCAGTGGATAGAGCACCAGCCCTGAAGTCAGGAGGACCTGAGTTCAAATTTGATCTCAGACACTTCCGAGCTGTGTGACCCTGGGCAAGTCACTTAACCCCAATTGCCTAAGCAAAAAAAAAAAAAAAAGAATAAAAACCATTTCTCATTTGATAAAAGATCACAAGATATGAAGACAATTATCAGAGGAAGAACTCTAAGCAATAAATATCAATATGAAAAAAATGTTCTAAATAACTAATTATTAGAAAAACACAAATTAAAATAACTCTAAGGTTCCACATCATGTTCATTAGATTGGAAAATGACAAATAGTGATTTCTTATCCCCAAATCTCTGGGTTGTCAAAGATGAGATTATTATGATCATTTACTACTGAGTAGTATATGTACAGTCTATTCTGTTGATCTGCCACTCTATGTCTTAGCCAGTACCAGAATGTTTTGATGATTACTACTTTGTAAAATTCTTTGGGATCCCCAAATAAGGTTATGATCAGATCATGACTGAATAATAAGATCAAATATGATTGAAAATACTGAACCACCTTCCTTCAATTTTTTTTCATTGATTCCCTTCTTATTTTTGACCTTTTGTTCTTCCAGATGAATTTTGTTTTTATTTTTTCTAGATCTATAGAATAATTTTTTGGCAATTTGATTGGTATGGCAGTGAATAAGTAAATTAATTTGGACAGAATTGTCGTTTATATTATATAGGCTTCATGTACCTATAAATAATCATTACTATATATATTTTTCATCTAATATATATTTGTATTTTCTTGTTTTCTCATTGGGCTGGAAAGGGACAAGGGATAGAGAATTTTTAACTGAAAACAAAATTGAATTTAAAAAAAGAAAGATATATTTTTTGCTCTAGAATTATTTTCTTAAAAATATTTTTGAGTCACAATCAAGGTTTTCCACAAGATCCTTAAGGATCTTAATATGCCCTTTCAGTACCTTTCTCACTATTATTTGACAGAACCTTATATTCAGGATAAACTATAGTATTCATCATTCCCTAAATAGACATTGCATTTTTCTTCCCCTGTGACTTGTCATTCTATACCCTTTGCTTGCAACGTCTTCCCATTATATTGAAATACTGCTCAATCTGAATGGCCCTTACCTTCCAGGATTGCTTCTCTGATCACCTCAGTCAGAAGAAATCTCCTACTTTGCACTCTCACAGCATTCTGGACCACTCATGGCACTTAATCATATCCTAATATGTAGCTGCAGCAATTTGGGTAGATGTTCTATCTGCTACCATAAACTTGATATTGGCTGTTTTAGAGCAAAGATCATGTCTTTCACATTTGTATTGCATTTCTACACACTGCTCTATACACAGAGAAACTTGATATTTTATGAATGATTCATGGGGAGTATGCATTGTTTGGTTAGCTTATAAAGGAAACACACAAGTGGGTGAGTGCTTATGTATTATGACTGTAAGTGGATGCTGACCCCCAAATAAGATGCTCCTTGAATTTGAAGTGGTGTTCAAGGGGACTATGTTTTGAAAGAACCTGGATGCTAAAATATGTCAATTCATTCAATCGTCTCAGAATTAAGATTTCCTAAGCAAGAAACAAGCACCTGCTACTATTCCTATAGTATTCTCTGTGGTTACACATTTGCTTGGCTCATGGAAGCCTTTGGAGAGATTGCAGTTGTGCTGAGCCTTTTTATATAAAGATTAACATGGCATAAAGTCATTTCCATCTAGAAAAAAGAAATTTAATAAAGAGAATTAGGAAATCTGGAGGACATTTGGTTGGGAACTTAAGTACATAAGGGTCTTTCCTTAACATAAGCATTTGGAAATTTTTTTCACTGCATTGGTGCTGCAATACAGTAGTCATTCATATTTAATTAAACTAGAGCCAGCCAAGAGCCAATTTTGATTAAATGACTGCTATTTGCATACCTTATAAAGTGTGTGTCTATCTTATTTCCAATATCGTGCTCTCTATTATATATCATCTTTAAGAACATAATGATCTCACAGATTCCTGTTTATGAGATCTGTAAAATGAAATGCGACTTTTTTGTTTACTGTAAAGGAACACATAGGATCCTTATAGCCCAGAATGTATTCTTCTAAAAAGTCTATCTTTGGAGAAAATTCACATCTAAAACAGGTTACAATATATTCTGTCTTAATATACTAAAAAAATTACTGTCTCCTATTTCCTGCTCTGTCAAGACTTTTGTATTAACTATAGTTATCACTAGTATGAAAATTGGAATTGACAGCATCTACAAGAGGCTAGGTTTTGTTTCTTATATTAGACAAAGACAAAAATCAGGAAATGAAGTTATACACATTCCCTTCTCTAAAAATAAAAGAAAATAAGAGTAAAATAAGAATTTTGATCTAAAAATATTTAACTGTGAAAAATTTCAAAAATTCATGCAAAGTTTTCCTATAAAAGGAAATACAGAGGAATCTAGTTAGGAGTCAGACTGTTTCTATTAAGTCCCAGTGTCTGCAGCAAGAGGCAACATTACATAAATAAAGGACAACTTTTCCAACATGAATACAAAGGAAAATGAAGTAACCAGAGCAGCAGGTTTATGCCACAAAAGTAAAAGATCTATCAGCTTGCATTCTAAATGCCTGCTTTAAAATTCTCAGAACTATCTTAAAATGTGTGGATGACTTGCAAGCTGAGACATAGGCCATAAGGCAAGAAATTTATTTCAGTAAAAATATAATATATTTAGCTCATTCTGTTACAAAGTACAATAACCTGAGTTGTCCTAGAATGGCAAAGGGAAAGATCATTTTCAATCAATATTTAGAAAGCATACATTCAGAGTGGATATAATTATTAAATCCTAAATGCTATTTTGGGTTGCCAAAGAAGAAACAGGAATCAGTTTTAAAATGCCATAGAAACCTCAGCTAAGAATTTCCCACTCTTTCTAGATTGTTTTTTTAAGATTCATAATTCTAATTTTTAAATTGCCATACCCAATAAAATATGATAAAATACAATTTCCAAGAGGCCTTTCCTCTAAATTCCCTGGCCCAGAGTCAAATTTGGACATCTTTATTAGGTTGTAAGACCAGAAATTTAGAGTTTGAAGGGACCTTAGGACAATGGAATATTAGACCTGCAGTCAAAAGCACTTGAGTTCAAATCTTATCATAGATACTTTGTACCTATGTGATTCCAGGTAGGTAAATTAACTTCTGCTTTAGTTTCTTCATCTGTAGAATATAGAACAATGGCACCCAACTCCCAGGATTATTGTAAAGATAAAATGAGATTATATTTGTAAGGAGCCTTGTAAACATTACAATGCTACATAAATGTTGGCTATTATTATTAATAGTAACAATAATCATTACAATTTTAATTTTAAATTTCTCATTTTATAATTGAGGAAACTGAAGTCCACAAAGTTAAAGTGCTTTGTCCAAGATCATATAAGCAGGAAGAAGTGGGGCAGGGACTTGAAGTCCTCTAACCTCAAACTGGTACTTAAGTGACTAAATCTATTTTATTTATGATTTATTGTGTTTATTTATTAATTAAGTTTTCTAAGGACTTGTATATGTAACACTTGAATGGATATGTAATTTAATTTTTGACTGATGGCCAGATCAATGAGCAGTGATTATACTAAACTATATTATACTTGCAGTTACCAAGGGCCTTGACTTTTTCTCTTCTTCATTGCATGGATTATTATTTTTATCCAATAATTTACTTTCACATCACCTAGTAGGAGGACGAGGGATGGGCAAAAGAGTGAAACTCAAATGAATCAATTTCACTGGCAGGAAAGGATGAAAAATTAGATGAAATTGGCATTCTGATTTATTAGTGGATTTAATCTATCAAGTACCAACTATATTTCATTCTCTGGTCTTAGTTGAAAAAAACGGTTGAAAAATTATTTCAACAGTTAAAATTATGGAAGGAAAGACAAAACCAAAATTCTATCCTGTTTCTTGCATGTACTGCTCCAGGAATTAAAAGAATCTGTTGATAACCAATTTCTAGGTTTTGGAGCAGGAGTAAATGCATTATGAGGGAGGAGACTTCATGTTTTCAGCAAGGAGAAAAAAATTACAGATTCAATTTACACATAATATCATTTTAAAAAATTCAGAATATCAAAATTCACAAAAGTGGGCACTGATTTATTTAACAGAATCTAATATCTTAAACATGATTTCATTTGGGTGACTTCTGAATGATCTAGAATTCATTTACCTAACATAGCATTTGAAAAAGGCTGAGCTTTTATTTATAATCCTTTCTGCATTATTCAGTTTCATTTTAATATGCTTTCTGGTTGATCAGTATTCAGACAAATATTACAATAAGACAATATGTAGTTGGGTATAACATAGTTATTTGAAATAAAGATTGTTATTCCAGCATAGTCTTTTCCACTTAATCCCTTTAGAATAAATCTTTTTTGGGGTCTGAAATTCATAGTTCAATATTTTCTCCTTCTTCCTATTTCTGCTGGGTGCAAGGACTCCTCTGACAGAAGACATCTTAATGTAGCATGGGAGTGGGTGTGGATGGCATGAGAAAAATATCTCATTGCTGTAAGTCATGCCTATCCATTCTAGCACTTTCTTTAAGATCCTATGATCTGGAGAATTCCCATTTTAATGAATACCATGTTCAAGTCCAATGGGTTCTTCTGCTTAGCTTCCAGGAGATAAAATGTCTTCCCTCATCTGGCAGGTAACCTATAAAGATCTAGAGAATAAGTCATTTGTAAAGGTCACAAGTAGCTTGTACATCATTCTGATTGCACAGATATTCCACTAAAGAGTTCTTTTGAAATTAACAAAGAGAAAGAAAGGCATTATTACTGAAAGCAAAGCCAAATTGGTTCACAAAAAGGAGACTATATATAATCTTTATAAGTATGAAAAAGGTCAGTATTTTTAATAGGGAGAAGGATTGGAACTGAAATTTCATTGGTAACTAATTCTCAGATGAGGAAACTTCCTCTACACTGCAAGTCAATACCTTTTTTGAAACTTAAAAGTACTAGAGCATGATTAGAACACTGAGAGGGATTTGAATTTTGAGCTTCCTCACTTCAGGGCCAGCCTTCCTTTCAATGACATGCTGCTTCTCCAAGAGTTTAATTGAAACAATTATAAAGAGAACAAATAACTACAAATATTAGTTACCAACCCCATAAAAACTTAGGTCATTAGAAAAAAATTTATTTCAGTCTCCCAACCAAAAGTCCTTTTTTAAATGTTGGTAATTCAGTTTTATCAGATTCATCGTTCTTTGATAGTTGTACGTCATAAACACTTTGGGCAAGGGAACATCAATTTTTTTTTTAATAAAGCTTTTTATTTGCAAAACATATGAGTGACCTTTCAACACTGACCTTTGCAAAAAAAAAACTTTTTTTCCCAAGCTTTTCCTTTCCCTCCCCCTGCCCCCCACCCCTAGATGACAGGTAATCTAATACATGCTAGATAGGATAAATTATATGACAAATACAATACATGTATACATATCTATACAGTTATCTTACTGCACAAGAAACATCAGATCTAGAAAGAGAAGAAGAAAAAAAACAACCTAAAAAGGAAAACAGAATGCATGGAAATATTCACAGAAAGCGTTAAAATGCTGTGTTGTGGTTCACTCTCAGTTCCCACAGGCCTCTCTCTGGATGTATATGACTATCTTCATCGCAGCACAACTGGTTTGAATCACATCATTGTTGAAGAGAACCATGTCCATCACAATTGATTATCGTATAGTCTTGTTGCTGTGTATAATGTTCTCCTGGTTCTGCTGATTTCACTCAGCATCAGTTCATGCAAGTCTCTCCAATCCTCTCTGAAATCCTCCTGTTGGTCATTTCTTACAGAACAATAATATTCCATAACATTCATATACCATAATTTATTCAGCCATTCTCCAATTGATGGGCATCTTTTCAATTTCCAGTTTCTTGCCACTACAAAAAGGGCTGCCACAAACATTTTTGCACATGTGGGTCCCTTTCCCTCCTTAAAAATCTCTTTGGGATATAGGCCCAGTAGAAACACTGCTGGGTCAAAGGGTATGCACTGTTTGATAACTCTTTGAGCATAGCTCCAAATTGCTCTCCAGAATGGTTGGATCCGTTCACAGTTCCACCAACAATGTATCAGTGTCCCAGTTTTCCCACATCCCCTCCAACAGCTATCATTATCATTTCCTGTCATTTTAGCCAATCTGACAGGTGTGTAGTGGTATCTCAGAGTTGTCTTAATTTGCATTTCTCTGATCAATAGTGACTTGGAGCACCTTTTCATGTGACCGGAAATAGTTTCAATTTCTTCGTCTGAAAATTGTCTGTTCATATCTTTTGACCATTTGTCAATTGGAGAATGGCTTGAATTCTTATATATTTGAGTCAATTCTCCATATATTTTAGAAATGAGGCCTTTATCAGAACCTCTGGATGTAAAAATATTTTCCCAGTTTACTACTACCCTTCTAATCTTGTCTGCATTCATTTTGTTTGTACAAAAACTTTTCAACTTGATATAGTCAAACTTATCTATTTTATGATTAATGATGACCTCTAGTTCTTCTTTGGTCACAAATTCCTTCCCCCTCCACAGGTCTGAGAGGTAAACCATCCTACATTGTTCTAATTTGTTTATAATATCATTCTTTATGCCTAGATCATGAATCCATTTTGACCTTATCTTGGTATATGGTGTTAGGTGTGGGTCAATGCCTAATTTCTTCCAGACTAGTTTCCAATTAAGGGAACATCAATATTATAAAAAAGCTTATTTGCATGGGAGAAACTCTGCCTGTATCCTTATTACTTAGTGGCTCAGTCCATTAAAAAGAACCTCAACTTGGATATCTTTGGTAAAATACAGCAAAGTATTTTGCTTCTGTCCTGCATTTACTTTATACCCTTGCACATTTTTACTTTATATCTCACTTGGTTTAATTTAACTAATGTGACTTATGGTAAATAGTCAATGTAACATGTTTTTATACCCGTATAATATATGTCTTCATGAGTAGAGTAAATGTGCTTAAACCAGAGCTGGGAATCCTGATACTTACAATCTAAAGATATAGTATTCTTTACCCAGTGCTGTAATATACTGGATTCATTATTTGGCCTGCGCCAGGGTCGGGGTAGAGAGGGAAAATACTCCTTCCACTGGCGTGGGAGCTTTTATATTGCTTCGAGAGATGAGAAATGAGAATCAAAGAAATCTGAAATGATAAGAGAGGCAGTTGCGTTCATGGAAGGGAGTAAACTGAGAACTCAGCAGCACCAAGAGAAGGGACATTTGAACTGGGACTAACAATAGACATTAATGTGACCTGTCTTTTCCTCCCTCACTGCTCTACCTATTGAAAGCATTCTGCAGAAAAATGTGGCTGGATTGTTTCTCTTTGATAGACTACAAGTTTGGTGATATATTTCAAATCTCTATTTCTTCTCTGTTTTGTCTTTTCCTGTAAAGGATGAGCATATTATTTTAAGTCTCTTAAATACGTTCAGATTTGATTAGTCCTTTTGAAAGTGCTTTTCCTCACATATAATACATGATCAGTCTTGACTGCTTTGTATTATTGCATGTCTGTATCTTTAATGTGGGCTAGACAAAGAGGAATGGAGGATACCCATGACTAGTTGAAAATCATAGAACTTAAATAGGTTAGAGATCTAAACCTCTATCTGAATGTTGGAAAATTTTCTGACAGAGGACTCAAAAAATGAAATAAAAAGACTTTGTGATTTTGATTTTATTAATAATAACTTACCTTATGTAACTTCCTGAACTAGAAGAGAAAGGGATATTTGTGGACCAAAGGCTGTTTCCCTCCTTAGTTGGAAACATAGTCATTGTTGTAGCCTGGTATGATGGCTCAGATTGCAATAGCCTCACAGGAAGAAGAGAAGAAGAAGAGAAGTAGAAATAAGGATCAAAGGGAAGATTATATCTTTGGGCTGGCCCATGTGCTGGAAAGTTAATTTCTCCTCTTTTTCTTACTGAAAAGAAGGGAATAAAAGATTTAGATCCCAGCCAACTCTACCATAACATTTACTATGTTACACTTGTTTTACTTTAAGGAAAACAGAGCAACAAAAGAAAATTATTCTGTCAATTTATGGCTTTTCCAAAGACTGGCACAATATTATTTTTTAATCTTGTAGATAATGTATTATATGGTTACTGCTATTATATTTGTGTGTATATAAGAATAATAACCTATAGAGATATAAAATGCTACCATTTAGATTCATTCAATGTCACAAAAGAGAGGCAATTATAATTTCACTCCAGGATGTCAATATATTGGGGGAAGGAATGTTTCTTCCCCAAGGTGAATTAAGATATGCAGTTTTGGTTTGAAGACCCTCTCTGAGGGGAACCCACTGTTACCCATCTCTATTTGAGACAGCTCTAATTGTTAGAAAGGTTTAATTTTTAACATTAAGCCAAAAGCTGTCTTTGCTTCTAGTTCTGTCCTCTAGGACCAAGAAGAACAAGTCCAATCCTTCTTCTTCATTATAAGATATATTTGTAACTAAAAGAGACCTATGAAATCATATATTCCAACCCCTTCATTGTATAACTGAAAATAATTTAGTCCAGGGTGGCTGGGTCTAGCTCAAGACATTTGCTGCAAGCAGTAGCTCTAGGATTGAAACCCAAATCCTTTGAATCCAAATAATCACTCTTTAGACATCCCTTTCCACTCTAAGAGTTCTCTTCTACATACTAAATATCTTTAGTTCCTTTAATTGATCCTCAATTAATCTATGAAAAAAATGGGTAGATGTGATTGCTGAGGCAAGGTCAATAATAATATCTGGAAAACCATCAAAAATAAGAATGGATTGTTAAAGAGATAGTTTCCCATAGAAAGAAAAGTAGTGTTATAAGAAGTTGGCATTGCTTCATGAAAAACAGATCATGTCAGAATATTTATTCCTTGTTTCTGTTTTTAATAGGGCTATTGAACTGGTAGATTGGAAAATGTTGCTTTAACAAAGCATTTGATAAAGCATTTCATTCTATTTTTGTGGAAGAAATAGATGTATACAGGACAGTAATAAAACTAGATAAATTCAAAATTAGTTTGTTGGTTGAACTCAAAAATAATAGTTGTAAATTACAGCAAAATATGTGAAAAAAATAAAAACAATTCTGAGGTTTTGTCTCACAAATAATAGAAAAGCTTAAGAGTTTCCTCTATCGCCTTGAAGGATAAGCACAGTTAACATATTGATGGTACTCCTAGAAAAAGAATGAGAGGGCAGGGGGAAGGAAAAAGACAGAAGTTCTGGCTATGGCTTGGAGAAGGATGCAAATGTGATTCCCACCCCTCAGGAATAAGCATATCAGCCTAGTTGCTTCACCTCAATGATGTCTCCAGGAGCCTTATTTACTGCCCACACAAAACTAGCAAAACTCCTGTCACCCCTGGTTATTAAGTTCTGCACAGTATAATAAGTCTTTGATGGACACTAAAACCAGTATGCAATTGGAGACATCGTAAAATTCTTCTATTAGTCCTGACCTCAAAGTGGAGACAATTTAATTGTCCAATTCTGTTCTTTGCATACCCTAGACCACTCAGCCAAATCCATAGCCTCCACCCAGGGATCAACTGTCTGCTGGTCAAAGCTCTGTAGCATGCTAGATCTGATAGCTCAGCCCTTGTCAGGAACTCCATTCTTCAGGGTATTTACAGTTGCTTGATTGATAGTCACCAAGGTAAAATTGCATAATAGAACCATCAGTAAATCTAACAAATCAATCAATCAATAAACATTTATTAAGTGCCTATTATGTATCAGGCATTGTGTTAAACCCTGGGGATAGAAAAAGAGGCCCTGTCCTCAAGGAGTTTACATTCTAATGGGAAAGGAGGTTTACAACATGCAAACATACATATACAAAAGAAGTCATATATAGGACAAATAGGAAATAATTAATAGAGGGAAGGCACTAGAATTAAGAGGAGTTGGAGAAGGCATCAGTAAATATGGGATTTAAGAAGAGACTTAAAAGAAGCCAGGGAGATTAGCGGTCAAAGCAGGAGAGGGAGAACATTCTAGGTCTAAGGGACAGCCAGAGAAAATGCCCAGAGCTCAGAGATGGAGTGTCTTGTTCATGGAATGGCCAAAATTTAGTGTCACTGGAACAAATTGTATGTGTTGGGGAGTAAGTTATGAGAAGTCTAGAACACTAGGGGAGGACTAGGCTATAAAGGGCTCTGAATGCCAGAGCATCTTATATTTGATCCCAAGGGCAATAGGGAACCACTGGAGTTTATTAATTTGGGGTGGGGGTGTCACATGGTTAGACTTGGACTCTCAGAAAATCATTTTAATGACTGAATGAAGGATGGATTCAAGTGGGGAAGAGAGTTGAGATAAGTAGAGCCACCAGCTGGCTATTGTAATAATCTAGGCAGGAGATGATAAGAGCCTATAGTGGCAGTGTCACAGAGAAGGACATGTTTTCAAGAGATGCTGCAAAGGTGAAATCAAAAGACCTTGGCAACAGATTAGATATGGGGAATGAGATACCGTAAAGAATCCAGAATGATTCCTAGGTTGTGAGCCTGAGGGACTTTGAAGGTGGTGTTGATCTTTACAGTAACAGAAAAGGAAGAAGTGGGGGACAGGTTAGGAGGAAAGACAGAACTCATTCTTTTGAGTTGAAGGTTTCTGGAGGTCATCCAGTTCAAGATGTCTGAAAGGCAGTTGGAAATGCAAGATTGGAGGTCAACAGAGAGTATGGGGCAGAATAGGCAAATGTGAAAATCATCACCATAGAGATAGCAATTAAATCCACTGGAACTGAGAAGACTACCAAATGAAGTAGTATAGAGAGAGAAGAGAAAATAGATCAGGACAGAACTCTGAAGGAAATCTATGCCATGGTTAGGAGGAATTATCTGGAATAGGATCTAGCAAGGACAACAGGGAAGAAGCTGTCAGGAGCAGAGACCGACAAAAATGGTGTCCAGAAAATCTAGAGGAAAAAAGAATATCAAGGATGAGAGAATGGTTAACAGTATCAAAGACTACAGAGAAGTAAAGGAGAATTAAGATAGAGAAAAGACCACTGGAATAAGGTAACTAAGACATCATTAGTAACTTTGGAGAGAGTAGCCCTTGGAATGTAGGGGGTTAAGAAGACAACGAGAGGATAGAATGTAGAAGTACCTATTACAGATGCCTTTCTAAGGAGTTTTTGAAAGTAAAAGAAGAACTTCTGAAAATATAGGTCATTGTAGACATGGGCTCAAAAGGTAAAGCCTTAGAATCTTGACTGAAGGCTTCTGCAATATCTATAAGCTTTCTCAGTCATAGAACTAGGAAATTGAGAAAGACTTTAAGATATCCCATTATTAAGAGCACATCTGCATTAGCCATTGTATTAATAAGTCATTGGCTTCTTTAAATGCCAAAGTTCCTTTATGTTAAAAGCTTTCTCATCCTCAGACTCTCCCAAAAAGAAATTCAATCTCTGGAATGTTATAGGAAGAGGAAAAGGTGGGAATAAAGTAAGATAGTGAAAAAGCAAGTCTGAGGCTCTTTTACCATCTTTTGTAATTTACCCTCACCATCAGTTCCACTTCTATTTTCTTCTGATAGTTCTAATTTTGACAGGGTTTAACTCATTTTCTAGAGACAGGAATCATGCCTTCATGATCACAGAAATGCTCTCTAACTCTCTAACAAAATTTGAGCTACTTCCAAAACCAAAACTCATGTCTGACCATCAACTCATATAAAGTTCCCTTTCTTCCACCATATTTTTTCTCCTCTTAAAAACTGAATTTAACCACAAGTCTAATGTAAAACAATATCTTTCATTATGTTAAATATTTTGCATCAGAACTAACCTAGGCTACTCAAGTGATTTAGGCTTGAGGGTTATAATGAAATGACATATTTATAACCCATAAAATGTAATAAGCCCAAATTTATTTATTAGGGATTAAAGAATACAACTTCATAATAAAAAGGATACTAAATGCTATTATTTCCTTCACTTCGGATCATGAACTTGGAAAGAGGTGTCTCAGATAGGTGAAACTCAGAAATAACCTCTGACACAATTCTCCCCAGTTAAGTCTCTTAATTTGAAATATACCAAACTGTCTGCTACCCCTTTAACAGACTAACTGAATTTATGAGCCAATGGAGGATTACTTTATATATAAAATGCTGGCAGTAGTTACTCATAGTAAAAGAGGAGGGAAAGGTTCCAGCCGTGAGCCAGTAGAGATGCAAACATCACCTTGCATAGCTCAGTCATTCCCCTTAAGTATGGCCCCCTGCTTCCCATTTACTGTCCATATAAAACCAAAGGACCTTGAATCTGGGTCAATAAGGATTTAACCTGGAAAACAGAAAATTCTGGGGACACACAATAGTTGTCTTTAAAGGGTTGTCATGGATGTGGCTCTTTTCAACAAGGAGGTGATTCAGGCCAGTTCCGATGGCTTTGTGATGGAAAGAGCTATCTGCACCCAGAGAGAAGGATGTGGGCACTGAGTGTGGATCCCAACATAGTATTTTCACTTTTTTGTTGTTCTTTGATTGCATTTTGTTTTCTTTCTCATTTTCCTTAGTGATTTGATTTTTTTTGTGCAACATTATTGTAGAAATATGTATAGAAGAACTGTACATATTTAACATATATTAAATTATTTGCCATTTAGGGAAGAGAGGACTGGAGGAAGGGAGAGAAAAATTTGGAACACAAGGTTTTGCAAGGGTGAATGTAGAAAATTATCTATGCATATGTTTTGAAAATAAAAAGCTTTAATAAAAAAAGAGAAAAACAAAAGGTTATCTTGTGGAAAGGGAAATAGACTTCTTCTTCTTCTTCTTTTTTTTTTTTTTTAGAAAATGCCCTTAATCAGAAGCAATGAGTAGAATTTACAAAGGTAAACATAGACTAGATATCAGAAAAAAATTTCCCAACAAAAGTAGAACTGCCTATCTCCAGGTTCCCTTTAATTAAGAAATTTCAAAGCAGATGCTGAATGACTGTAGTTTATTTTTTGATTTCTGGCATAAGACCTTATTTTTATTAATTTGCCACTATTAAATGACATTTTATTGGATTGTCTTGTCAATATCAGTTTTTGTTTTGGAGGCAGACATCAACATCCCAAGGCACTGTAATGATAAATGGGTCAAGAAACATTCCATTTTGTAGAAATAATGAACAATGGACATTACCAATATGCAAAAACCAAAGAAATTTCTGGACACAGAAAAGAGAATCATAAGCATACTCTGTCTTAATGATTAATTTGGTTCATGAATGAAGCTAGGTTAGATTTTCTCAAATGCAGAAAAGAATTTGTGTTTTTCAACATTAGCAGATAAAAGATCTGAACTAAGAGTTTTTAAAAGAAGGATTGTAAATTATCAATGATCACACAAAGAACTGTTCTAAAAATCACTAATAAGAATGAAAATGCCAATAAAAACAACTATGATGTTTTACCACACACTCAAAAAATAAGCAAAGCTGACAAAAGATTGAAAATAGTAAAAGAAGAAAGGCTGTGAGAAGACAGGTGAAGCTGGAAGTTAGGCTTTTTTTGGGAAAACAATCTACAATGATACATAAAAAAAAGATCACTGAACTATATTCTTTGATTGAGAGATTCCATTTCTGGGCAAATAACTAAGGAGACCAAAGACAGAAAGGATATATAAATATTAAAATAATAATAACAGAAGCTCTGGTGGGAAAAAAATTTGGTGCCCATAAAATGGGGAATGGACAAATAAATTGTGATATAAAAAAGTAATGGAAGGGGGCAGCTAGGTAGTGCAGTGGATAGAGCACCAGCCCTGAAGTCAGGAGGACCTGAGTTCAAATCTGACCTCAGACACACTTCCTAGCTATGTGACCCTGAGCAAGTCACTTAACCCCAATTGCCT
>JAJPUD010019776.1:0-25914 GCA_023553655.1 Myrmecobius fasciatus | reverse complement strand
AGAGAGAGAGAGAGAGAGAGAGAGAGAGAGAGAGAGAGAGAGAGAGACTTCCAACATTCAGTTATTACAGACTAACAGCGACGTCACGTGGTGCAAAGACATTTCATCCAGGCGTGGCGGGTGCATCCAGCTCCACTCCGGAGGCTGCCCCAACCCTTTCCTGGGACCATACTTAGTTTGTTCTCCTGATCTGGCTTTCATTCACTATCTGCTGCTGGGGCCTACACCCAGACACCTAAATTACAAGACCCAGTCCTTTAGCTTGAGCCTCTCTTCCCTAATTTCCATTCCCTTTCCTCTGAGGTCAACAGCAATGGGTCCCCTCTCCTCTGTATCCAAGTATACCAAAGAGAGGTGGTGGCTATCAACTGGTCAAATGCCATGCCTGGGGCTAAGATTCTAGTAGCTCCTCATCTCACATAACCTCAGATTCTCTGCCATCACACTTTCTGAAGTATATTTTCCCCTTGACAAGATAGGATCTTAGATGGTTGAAAACAAAAACAGAAACAAAACACAAGACCCAGAGGCCACAGAGCTGTTAAACCAACACGCCTGGACAAACACATGGGAAACCTGCAGTTCTCACTGGGGGACTGTGGGCAGCACAAACACTCAGTGGGGGAGACCCCTGAGACACAAGTAAGATACCGAGGAAGAAAGAGACACAGAGAAGAGCAAACAAAACAGAACGAGACTGTAGTTGTAACAGGGCTTTCCAGCAGGCTCTCCCCCACTGTGGAAGAAGGGCTGCAGGTGACCTAGTGGCTGCTGCTTGAAACAGGATACAGGGAAGAGCCCTGGTGATGGAGCAGCAGTCTTCAGGAGGCCCCACTTTGCAGGTGAGATGAGCACAATAGGATCCAGATGTTGTTTACACAGCCCAAGAAAGACTACGGCCATGTCCAGACAGGATGGAAGGGGAAGTCCCTTGCAGGACCATGGGAGGGTCAGGGTTGGGAAAACAGTGATTTGCCTGATCATTGGCAAAGATGTGGGCAGAAGGAAGCATGGTGGGGAGGAGACAGGAAGTAGGTTGAGAATGAAGCGGGCTGTTGGAGCCATTGAAAAAGCCTTGGAGCTGGGTTCTTCTCTGGGGCTTCTTCCTGGTAAGGTTTAGGTTGAAAAAAAAAGTCTTGATTCTCTGACTTCTTGAATGAGAAAAAGTACAGGGCAAGGAAGCCAGCACCTTATTCTTTCTTTTCTGGGGAAAAACTGTTCTCACCTGAGAAGTTTCGTGTTGCCAGCATGGTGGTAAGGATTGCCCCCTGAGAGAGAGAAAAAGATTTGGTCATTTGATTATTCAATGAGCATTTATTAAATGCCTACCATATGCATGGAAAAGGCAGTGAGGTGGTGAAGTGAAAAGGATGCTGGGCCTGGAGTCAAGAAGACTCCTCAGACACATACTAGCTGTATGATCCTGGGCAAATCACTTAATCCTGCTTGCCTCAGTTTTCTTATCTGTAAAATGAGCTGTATAAGGAAATGGCAAATCACTCAGTATTTTTGTCAAGAAAACTCCAAAAAGGGTCATGAAGAGTTAGAAATGACTGAAATATGGTGTTTCACCCACCCCATCTTCATTGCCAAAAGAATGAAAGCTTCTTGATGGCAAGCACTATCCCCAGGGCTTAGCACATTTCAGCCATTTTTTCCATCATATCTGATTCTTTATGATCCCATGTCATATCAGCATTTGTGATGAGGGAAGGTATTCAAAACATGTAGGCAAGGAAATGGAGAGTTGGGTCTAGGAAATGCCAGCTTTACCAATTTGGCTGGGATGTGCAAAGGGGAAAAATGTGACATTAAGTCTGAAAAGGAAAAAGGAAATAAAAACATTGGATGAAGCAGAACAGATAAGGGGCTGGACTCAGAGTCAGGAAGTCCTAGCCTAGAATTCTGGCTTTAAAGGGGATAATGTCTATAAAGCACTTTGCAAACCATAAGGCGCTAGTCAAGCAACTCTTCACATGCTGTACATGTTTATACTTATGTGCCAGCATTTATATTTATATTTATTACATTTATGTCAGCTTGTATTCCTATTAAAACTTCCTTAGGAGCATACTATCTATATTATACTATAGTTCAGTCATTTCAGTCATGTCTGACTGTGATACCATTTGAGGTTTTCTTGGCAGAGATACTAGAGTGGTTTGCCATTTCCTTCTCCAGTTCATTTTACAAATGAGGAAACTGAAGCAAACACAGTTAAGTAACTTGCCCAGGGTCATACAGCTAGAAAGTATCTGAAGCCTGTTTTGAACTCAGATTCTTCTGACTTCAAAGCCAGTGCTCTATCTACTTCATTCTCTAGCTGCCCAGGTAATACTATGCAAGTCATTAAAGCTCTAGTCACAGTTTCCTCTTCTGTAAATGTAAATGTAAAATCAGTAGCAGTTATCAGCACTATTAGGAAGATAAAATGAGATCATTATGTAAAGGGTCATATAAATATCAGTTAAGCCAGATTAGGGAAGACCATGATGAGAAATTTATATTCTTCCCCCTTCTCCAGAAGCAATAAGGGAGTCAATGAAGATCCTTGATCAAGCAACAGGCCTGTGTTTTGGGAATATTATTTCAAGTGAAAGCAGCAGTGTGAAAGAAGGTTTCAAGAGGGGCCAGACTGGAAATGAGATCAATTAGGAAGTTACTACAGGGCTTACTCACAAAAAAAGTATCTGATAACTTTCACACTAAGGAATGAATAACTGATAATGTTCAATAAGTAACCCCTTTCAAGATGTTTTCATTGTAACAAAAGACAAGACTCCTTGGGCCAAAGGAAAGAATATCTAATTGGAGAATTTTAGGAATCTAGTGTTTTGTGGGAAAGGTGTGTAGTAGGGAAGGTATTTTTTTCCCTGATAGGAAGTCAAGGTGTCCTTGAAATCAATGGCCCATAGGAGCTTTGACCTTCGTCTTTAATTTCCTGACCTCTGTCTGGAAGTTCTGAAGAAGGAAACAAGATCTGCTTTTTGTCTTTTTTTTTTTAATGGTTAAATATTTTTTGAATTCTACTTCTAAGACCCTGAAGACATATATGAAACTGGTTTTAAAATCTGCTATCAATCTAGCTGGCAAGGTAAAGATCAGGGAGCAAGATGAGAGAGAGTAGAAGAAAAGGAAATAGTTTCTTCAATGTCCCTCCATCTCCTCTCCCAGTTCAGTTCATTGGATCATGAACTATCCCAAGTTGGGACCAACAAAGAAGGTACAGAGTGGCTCACAAAGAAGGCATTTTGGGGGGGGGGGCGGGGGATAGCTTCTCCCCTCTTCACTCCCCAAAGATAGACTGTCTTACCTGATCAAGTGCTCTTCTCAGAAATCCTTGGCTTCAGAAGGCCAAGGGAAAACTCCAAGGACACTTGCTATTATTTGGCTTTTTCATATCTATGCTTTTATTTTTAGCTTTCACATCTATGACTAATTTCACAATCCTGCACACAAATTTGAAATTTTGGGAGAGCTATAAAGGACACACACTCTTAAGGACACTCCCAAATTTTAATCCTCTACTTTTCCTTAGACAGGTGGGAGACAGGGGGTACAGAATATTGAATATTGTATGCCATCAGATGTGCTCACTGGGTCAACTGGCTTTGCTTAAATGTTTTTCTTTTTAACAAAGTTAAGCTTACTACTGTGTATATGGGTAGAGGTTGGAATGACAATATACCTGGAAAATTCAAACAAAAATTGATAAAACTTTAAAAGCTATACAAGATTGTGACCTATACAAATTTGTCATTTTCCTTTGAAAAAATAATGAACCTTTTTCCTGAAGAGGAATGTGGGATGTTTCAGATACTGTTAGAAGTGACTATTGTGTGGCTTATAGTTTTCTTTGTCAAAAGGGGATGCTCACTTCAAGTTGGGGGAGATAGTAAGAGGGGGAAGGCCATGTCTTCCAATATCTGTGATGTTAAAACAGAATCTAAAAACCAATAAAAGAAAAGGTTTTACCTTGAGCTTTCTCCTGGCATTGAATTTCTTGAGACACTCCACAGTCTCCTGTCTGTGCATCATGGAGGCCACGGTTGAGCGTTGCTGTGAGAAAGAGGTGAAGTTGTTAGAAAAGCAGTAGGAGACCCATAGGAATGGAAAACATTGTTCCCTTGTCCCCACTGACTTGATGCAAACAGGAAAAGGGACTAATGGGGAGAAGGAGGCAGTGGGATCAAACCTATGAGGTTTCCATGACCAGTTCTGATGACAGAGTTGAGAAACACAAATTTCACCCACAATAGATTAAATCCAGGAAGTTTAATTGGTTTAAACCAACCCATCCTCTGAAAAATCAGCACAATATCAAACCATCCTTTCCTCTGGTGTATTTATATGACAACTTTTTTTTGTTAATCTTTTGCTGGATGTGAATTCTTTAAGGGAGGAGAGCTTTTCTAATTTTTTTAATCTATTCTCCCAAATAGTTTACCAAATTATTTTGAAATTACAGTTATCCCCTTCCACATTGCAGGGGTTAGGGACATGGTATCCCCACAACCCTTGTGAAGTTTTTTGGCCCTTCTTTCATACCAGAGAAGTCTGAATTATTATGGTATCAAAGGATACCAAAAATAGTTTGACATTATACAATACAGTACACATACTTTATGCCATTTCTGAATTTCTAAATTTTTCTGTATCATCTGCTAGTCTTCAAGTGTTATCTGTGGCTTCTGCAAAATTTCCAAAAAATTCCCATTTCTTATCCATGAGATATTAAAAATTCAATAGGAAAAGTTGTGATACGGAAGGAATAACCATAATAGATAATTTAATAATACTTCAAAGCCTAATCATCAGTTCAGAAGAAATATGTGTACTGGCCTATTGACCTACCAACCTGGAAAGAATTAAAACTCCTGATCTGTCCTAATTGTAAGAGCTTCTCACATTACAGTCATCAAAAGGACAAGCCCAGGAGCCATAAGGGGATGCCACAAGAGTACCCACCCTCATTTCCATCACTTTCTGGGTGCATAAAGAAAGCCTGACTGTAGAAGTGCTCATGTGTCAAGGCCTGGGGCCCCAAGGGAGACACTTACGCAGACCCATGGGTGCTTCAGGGCCTCATGAGCTGTGATCCTTTTTGCGGGGTTGATGGTTAACATCTGGTTGATAAGGTTTTTGGCTTCAGGAGTGACAGTATCCCACTCAGGGGATGGGAACTAGATGAGAAAGAAGAGGGAAAAAAACTCACAAGAAGAAATCCAGGATGGTGCCTGAAACTTCCTGAAAAGACTTACTTCTCAGCACTAAAAATGGGCCTTCTTTACCATCCCTGACTCACCACCCCCACCCCCAAATCATATACCTCTCTCTCCAGCTCATCATCCTATCTCAAAACCTTCACAAATATTGTTAACTTAACGGAACAGGAAAGCCTGACCCAGCCTTGCCCCTTTCCAATGGTCCTCACCTGGGACTGGCTGCTAAAAAGACCCCTTCCCCATTTGGAAAAAGGTGAAAGTCCTAGGAGTTGGAGAGGGAAGAGGCTAAGGCCAGGGAGGAGTTTCAGTCACATTACCAGTTCAGTCTTTTAGCGTCATAAGGCACAGAGAACCAGTTCTCTGTGAAGAAAAGGCTTGCTGACCCATGTCCAGCACATTCCCAACAGAAGAAGTTTTAAAAAGCTCCAACTTACATCATAAGCTCCAGCCTTGATCTGCTGATAAAGTTTGTGCTGATCTTCATCCCAGAATGGAGGATAGCCCACAAGCAGAATGTAGAGGATCACACCTGAAGAGGAATGTTGGGATGGAGAGGGAAGGAAGGAGAGTGATTTTGTCCCATTCCTCCACGACTGTCCACTTCTACAAACCAAGGCTCAGGGAAACAGATCTCACATTTTGGGCTCCAAAGGCCCACCCCCATACATTTCTGTGTTCTTGTTTTAAACACCTTTTAATTCTGCTTCCTAAGCCAGGTTGGGCCAAGCTGGCTCACAGAGCTTCTGGCCTCCTCTCACTAGAAGGGACTTCAGAGGCCTAGTCCAATACCTCCTCCTTTTAGATAAGTAAATTAAGACCCAGAGAGGTTTAAGTGAAGGCAGAATTTGGAAATGTAAGGGACCTTAAAGAGCATCTACCTCAACCCCTTTTAACCTTCATCCCTCACTGTAGAATATAAGAATCCTGAGGAATAGGACTACTTAATCTACATCTTCCTATCCCCACATCTAATACAGTATCTGGACTATCAAAAGCACTTAATAAATGCTTATGCAGTATTCACAGTGAGCCGAGGACTAGACCAGGAATCAGGAAGACCTGAGTTGAAATCCAGGCTTATCAAATATAGCCTTCAAGAGTGAATACACCTAGTACCCAGAGGAGACATAAGGAGAAGCCTTATTAACTTTGCAATTCTGGGCAAATTACTTTAACCTCTGTCTTAATTTCTTTATCTATAAAATGGGAATAATAATAGCACTGGCCTCCAAGTCTCTCAACTCCAACTCTGTTGTTCTCTTGACTACATTTCTTGCCTCAACAAATAAAATAAAATATCTCACCTGTCATTCTGGATGGGTTTTTTTTTCCCCTAGTTCTCCCTTGATTTTTGTAATAACCCCCTGAAGTAGAGATGGATATTATCATCTCCATTTTAAGTGCTAGGAAATTGACCCACAGAAAGCTTAAAAATTTGACTAAGGAAACTCAGCAAATCAATTCCAGAGCCAGAATCCAGGTCTGGTGTTTTTCCCCACTGTTCCAAAAACCATTTAAAGAACACTGAAACAAACAGAGTATATAGAAAAGAAAAATCATGTTCCAATAATGTCGAATTGGTCTGGAACTATCTTTCTCTAAAGGCAGGTAGATAACTCTCCTCACATACTTTATTAAAGTCAAATGGCCTGGAATTGTCTCAGAATAGAAAGAACATGAGGCACGTTACACATTTATGCTATTGCCACAAAGTATCAAAATTAAATACTGTTGTTCAGTCATTGCAATGTTTCAGTCATGAACAGCTTTTCTTGCTGAGATAACTGTAGTATTTCATCATTTCCTTCTCCCAGCTCATTTTACAGATGAGGAAACTGAGGCAAACAGGGTTAAGTTATTTGCCCAGGTTCATACAGCTAATTGTCTGAGGCTGGAACTGAACTCATAAAAATGAGTCTTCCTGACTCCAGGCTTGGCAATCTATTCATTGTACAATTTAACTGCCCCTATCTAACTGCTGGCAAAAAGGATTATAGCCATAAAGAGATCACCCCCCCCCCCACAGAGACATATGTGTGTATATGTATATATATATATACACACACATATATATATGCATATACACAAAAAATACACATATAAATACATATATGTGTATGTGAGAAAGAGACAGAGAAAGAGAGAGAGAGTTTTTTAAAAGGCTAAAGTCCCTATCTCTGTCTTTGAACAGCAATTTTAGGACAGTTCACACTTGTCTTGCCTTGGAAGCCAGCTTCCTGGGTCTGATGCCTTTGGGCTTCTCTCCTCCCTCCCTACATCTGTCAGAGCTGGAAGAGACCTTCAAGATACAATCTCTTCATTTTCAGATTAAATGGAGATTTACAAGGCCAACATGTGGGAGGCTAATTATTTCTTTCTAAATATGACAGGTCTCCATTGTTCAAAACCTTTTGAAGGCTTTCTACTGCCTAATGAAGAGAATCCAAACTCCATAATAGTGTCATCTATCCCTCATTTGCATTTTTATGAATTTATGCTATTATATTTTTTAAAGGGGTGGGGTCCTATACTGTGATTTTACTCTAAGTGTGAAAATTCCCTCCACTGTTGCAAACTAGTAATTAATTTATAATTTATGGTTTGGGGAAACTACCTGGGCACATTAAAGGATTAAGTAATTTGGCCAGTCACACAGCTAGTATATGTCCAAGGCACAACTTCTAATTCCAAGACTCAATTGGGTCATGCTGGTTCTTATTATAATATGCATAACCTATATATTACTACCCTTACAAGACTGTAAGATTCTTATAAGTAAAAACACGCCTAACATCTCTGAACCTTTTTCACCTTTTATCGTATACTACGTGCTTAATACATCATTATTAATTGAATGAATGAATAGATAAGCATCTGTCATCAAAGTCAAAGATCAGAGGCTCATTTAGAGTTAGAAGAAACTTTATAGATTATTTAGTCCAATTTACTAATTTTACAGATGAGGAAACTGAGGCCCAAAGAGTTTTGTTCTAGGTTATACAGATATCTAGGGCAACTAGATGACACAATGGATGAAGTGTGACCTAAAGTCCGAAAGACTCATCATCATTACTTCAAATCTGGCCTCAGACACTTACTAACTGTGTGACTCTGGGCAAGTCACTTATCCTTGTTTCCCTCAGTTTCCTCATCTATAAAATGAGCCAGAGAAGGAAATGACAAACTGCTCCAGCATTTTTGCCAAGAAGACCCCAAATGGAATTTACAAAGAGTCAGACATGATTGAAAAAACCTGAAGAACAACAACAATAATAACTATAGACATCTACATCACTAGATAAAATTGTGCTATCTAGTTTATAACTAAACCAATCAACCAGGCTTCCCAGTTATGGCTAGCTGAATTAGTGAGCCTTTGGCATGTGCTTTCTCCTAGTGCCATCTGTCCTAATTCACCTCAGGACCCTACCACAAGTTGTGCTGTTCTCCAGTTCCTATGCAGCCACCCTGGCAGACTCACCACAAGCCCAGATATCCACAGGCTTTCCATAAGCTTCTTTACGAAGAACCTCTGGGGATAGGTAGCCAGGAGTGCCTGCAAAACCTAAACCAGGAAGAAAGAGGACAGACATGAGATGAGGTATCTAAGATTTTGGGTAGGAAGGTTAGCTGCAGCTGGTTCACTGCTGCTGCCCCCCCCCCATGACCACACACACACACACACACACACACACACACACACACACACCACAATGCATACATGTGCACACACATGTGCATGCATATACACATGCATGCTCGAATGCAATGTGGGAACACACACACACACACATACACACCCTCTGCCCTTGTACAGCCTCTCACTTACCAAACCATGCTTGCTGGTCTCCCTGCACCTCGATGGCCAGGCCAAAATCTGCCAGTTTCACTGCGGCTCCTTTGCACTTACTTGCCAAGAGGAGGTTCTCTGGCTGTCGGGCCAAGCCAGTCAGCAAAGTGTGCAAATGGCATCACATATTGTGAAAACACAGGGGAAGGGTTAAGAGGGAGATAGGGATAGGGAGTGGGAAACAAAACAGAAACAACAACAAACAGTTTGCAGAAAAGAGTTAGAGACTTTAAACTGAACTCTGCCAAGAAGAGGCCGCCAGGCCCTAGACTGGGAGCTCATTCCATTGGTTCCCAGACCCAGAGTTTGTCAGGATCTGTGCTCAGCAGGGCAGAGGGAAGAGTTACAGCCTTGGTGGCTTGTGGGAACATCACTTCCTAAATATGCTCTGGATCACAAGTTATAAGATTATCAATTTAAAACAAACCATCAGTTCTAACCCCTAATTTTACAGATAAGAAAATGGAAACACAGAGACATAACATGACTTATCTAGGATCACACAGCTAGCAAGTATCAGAGGCAATATTTAAATCCATGCCTTCCTGACTCCATGTCTTTCTGCCTCTCTGACCCAGCCCCACCATCATGTGTCTGGGACCAGGTATCATTGCTTCAGCTTTTTGGACCTCTGGTTTCCCTGTGGTAGGGGTTATCAGCAACTCCAATTCCTTCTAAAAAAAGAATAAGATTTCTCCTTCAGTCATCTTTTCCTGATAGCTCTATCACAGGAGGGACCCAATCTCACAACTTCCTCCCACTCTCTCTCATCACTCTGTCTTAACTTCTATTAAATACCTAAGATTTGAATTCTGATCCCTTTCTACAAAGACTAAGAGATGAGTACAGGCAGTAGAGCTGTCCAGGGTACTAGTAACCACTATTTCTGAGAAAGAAGAAAAACACTCAACTCTTCTCCTGGAGTTAAAGATAGTATTCCTCACCAGCAACTCCCCATCACTATTCTCCTTAGGGTTCAGACTCCTGGTCATTTCTGAGTTGTTTGTCTATAATGAAGATGGCCACGCTTGTGGCTTGATTATCTCATTCATTAAACCAGTCTGCGAAATTCAATTTCCCCGAATAGCTGCTTTGCATTCTCTTCAATGGCTTCCCCTGGAAACTGTAGGATGGACAGAGTTGAGGGTGACCTAGTTACTACTTTGAAGGAACTGTGTAAGTAATTATGATCCTGAAAGGACTTTTCTACTTAAAGTATATTTTTACCAATTTAGAAAGCCAAGAATATGGAACTAAAAGCCTGCAAGCAGGAAGTCTGCTGGCACCCATTTCTGCATTTCATTCTTAGCAAAACAAAAACCCAAACTCACACTCATTCATAGGATCATAGATCCAGAGCTAGAAAAGTCCTCAGAAGCTATCTAGAGCAATGTTCTCATTTTACAGATGAGTAACTGGGACCCAAAGTTAAATAATTTGTCCAAGGTCCAACAGACAATAATTATCAGAGGCAGGTTTTAAACACATCTCCTGATTCCGAAGTCAGAGCTCTTCCCATTGTATCACTTTGCTTCCTAATAGTAGCCTGTATAGCTACTGCCTCCAAATCTTACCCTGCTATAAGAGAAAAAGACCCTTTGCTCCAAAAGGAGGTTCTGCTCTCTAAATGAATGGAAGCCTCACTGGACTCAAACATCAGTTCCAAAAAGGGCAGCAAGAGGCCAGAATAGCCAGGCTACCTGTGATTTATGATACTCTCAATCAAGAAAGAGAAAATTACTTTGGCCTACTCCAATGACTGCTGTATCATGAGCCTGAAAGTGTTAGACACTGCCAGATCAGGTCTTCTAACACAGATTCTAATCTAGCCAGAGAAACTGAGTTACTATAAGGATCCGTTTCAGACCAAAGACTCAATACTTGACCAATTAAGTCCAAAGGGATTTCTCCAAGAGAATACTGATTCTCTCCTTACCCCCTGCCTAATCAAAACCAGTGGAATACTGACTGAGCAGACCCTAGTGGGTGAACAAGAAGGATTCCTGACCCCAGAAAACCACACCCTTGTTTCAACCCAGGGAAGACTGTGATTACAGCTTTAATCTTTATTTCAGATCCAAAAAACTATCAGGGGAAATTGCTGTCAAATTTGTTAAAGCTATTCTATCAAAATCTTCATGTCCACTTTAGCTCCCAAAAGTTCCATTCCAGAAGGACCCACATGTGGCCTGATAGTCTGGCTGAATGCTTGGTTATGAGTCTCTATCTTATTTCCCCATCTGAATTTCCAACATAGTACAAATTAAAAGGAAGATGACTCAGAATGGGATATCTCCAACAATGGAAATCAGATGCTAAATGGATCCTAGCATAACCCATTACCACCCCCAATACTTCAACATACATACAATGGCCAATTTTAAATTCGGTAGGCCTTAAGTAAAAAATTTAACAAGAGCCAGTTGGGCTAATCACGTATTAAAATAACTCTTAGTCAACTATTAGTCATCTAATCAAGGCTAGGGGGTCTCCTTCAAATATGTTTTATTGATTACAGATTTAGAAATAATAGAAGAATCTTTGCAAGGCAACTAGTTCAACCTCCTCATTTTACAAAGAAGAAAACTACAGAGGCCCAGAGGAGCCAATTGACTTGATTAAAGTTATACAGCTTATAAGTAAAAGAGCTGTGATTTGGACCTAGGTTTTCTGACTCCAAATGCAATATTTTCCCCATTATATAGAGCCATAATAGGCATAGTAGTCACCCACCTTCCAAGAAGAGGGGCTTGAAGTAAAAGAGTAGAGCTGAATCATATGTCCAGAGCCTTCACATTTGAAGTGGATAAAAATGGCTTCTCCCTATCTGATGTTGCCCACCTGAAGGCCTTAATGATCCTCATTGTTCTGATATTAGGATGGGGCAGGATATAGCATAGTTACAGTACGTCTAGTAATGCTTAATGGGATCTGCCCAAGGAGACAGCCTTGATGTCCAAGACTAGTTACCAAGATTTTGAGATAAATGATATTGCTCTGGAAATGTTCAATAGATCTCTACAAGATTTGTGAGCTGCCTACCTTAGTCCACTCAACCTTTCATACACACACCCAAAATGCCAGAAAATCAAGGGCATATATAGGTGCCCAAAGCCTTGGTTTGGGACTTCAAATTTCACTACACAGAAAGAAGACTATAGGAAAGTTTTATCTCACAGCTATGGCTAGCTGCCCAGTATCACACAATTTATGTTGCTGCCCATCAAGCTTGCACCAAGCAGATGGGCTTCTCAGCTCCTTCTGCCTCTCTCCATAATCTCCTAAGGCCTCTGGCTCATGAGTGGAGGGTGATTTATTATAATCAACATGGTTTCTGAGCTTATAGAGTTGCTGGAACCAATGCTTTTTCATCTTTTCCACATCAACAGGGACCAAACAGCCTCCAACACTGGCTCTTAAGGACTATTCCAAAAATTCCATAAGTTCTGACTGAGGTACTTTTATTCTGGAGAGCTAGATCAGGAAATTCAAGGAATTTTTGGAGGGATAGAACTGTCTTCTGTGCATGTTCTTCAAAGCTCATCTAGAATTGGTAAAGTCAATGTATGGCTTCAGCTAAAACTTCTATATAAGCAAACCTTCCACTAGGAACATAACAGCACAGACTTTTTCCAGTAGTGAGGCAGAAAGGAGTCACTTTGTGAAAATTTGTCCCTAGATGGAACTGGAAGGAGAGAATTAGAGAAGATAGCTGGAACGAGATAAGAGTGAGAATTATGGAAAGGCTGAGGTGGTTTGCTTTCTGCCAAACAGGTAAAAGATAAATCAGAGCAAGCTCCTGAACCACATTACACTAGGATGAGGTTCCCCTTTGGGCCCATAAAAACAAGAGGGAGAATCATACTGGCAAGCTACTCTTTGGCTGAGATGATCTTTTCTGCATCATCCACAATAGAGCTCAGCCTCTCAGGAATTTAGAGGAGACATTTAGGAAATTACAACCCCATTTAACCCCTACCCATGTTTGAAAATCATATTTCATGTGGAGGTAATTCATTATTATTTTTTTAAAAAAGGTGGAAGGGAGACATAAGATCTTGAGATTTTAGAGTCAAAAGAGATCTTAGAGAACACTTAGTCACAAAATAAGTATCTCTATGCATGAATTTTCTAGCATGAAGGATAAAAAAAGTCATATTGAAAAGTATATTTCATTATGTTCACCAATACATTATATTAGGATAGTGTAATGGACATTATCCATTATTGCTATTTGGGTAATTTCTATCTTGCTCACTTCTAGTCCTGGCTTTCAAAGGCCTGGGTGTAGAGAGATCTAATGGAGTCTGAGTGATCTCTAAGTAGGAGGTAAGAAGCCTACATTTCCCCTCTGTCAGTCTCAATGGAGTGGACAATAGACCTTCTACAGGCATGGAAGGACTTTCTCTGAGGCTCACTGCCACTGATTCTCATCTTAAGTTCTTGGTCCACTCTGCAATACCCTTTTTGTCCCCAGTACACTGTGTAGGCTTATTGTAATTAAAAAAGGAGTTTCACCCTGGAGCATTTGGGACACTCTCTAGCCCCAGCTGAAAGATGGAAGAGTTGCTTCCTGCAACAGACTCTTTTTGTTTTTGGTCTATGCTGGAATCGTCTGGCACATTCTCATCAGTAATTCTTCTTATTACATTCAAAACACACAATATAGTTTTTAATTGGGGGATTTTTGTTTTTCCTCTTTTCAGGAAAGATTCTCTCCCTGTTTGCAGGAACTACCTGGAGAGGGAAAGGAAGCACAAATTGGAAACATCTTGGTTCTAGAGTTAATTAGAAAATAATGAACAGTATCAACAAAGTTAAGGCTAAGAGAAAAACCAAGCCCCAGCCCCTGAGAATCTTCAACTACAACATCCAGATACTACCAGTCAACCATAATAATGTCCTCAACACTCTCTCTCTCTCTCTCTCTCTCTCTCTCTCTCTCTCTCTCTCTCTCTCTCTCTCTCTCTCTCTCTCTCTCTCTCTCTCTCTCCCCCCCCCACCCAAATGCCCAGCTGTAGGAGAAAAGGTAGTTTTTCTTTCATACTCTGAGAGCAGCTGGGGATTCTCAGGTTTTTTTCTTATTGTGACAGGAAGTTAGGCTGCATTAGAGAGCCAAGAACAAACCAGGAAATACAGAGCACTTACATGGTGAAAGAAAACAAAGGACTAGGACGGACACAAAGAAAACCAAACAGAGCATGCAGAATGGAGAGGGGCCACTTGATCTTAGGTAAGGGGCATAAGACCTGAAAACTCTGAGGAGGAAGCCTGATGGCAGTGATGTGAGCATCCAAGTGTAAAATTAGAGCTTGATGGAATGAATGACTTCAACTTCCCTGCTCTGAGTAGAACTGAAAGTCTCCCCCATTCCCTACCCTTTGCACAAGAGTCCTGCACTTTTCTACCTGATCATTGCTAACTTGAAATATCTCAGAATACCCATGATGTTGTAGAAAGGGGCATGGATTCCAGAAACGCAAGTGCCCTACTGATCCCAGAAGTATCAGACCACAAGACAGATCAATCCTACCATCATCTAGGCAGCAAATACAACCACTCATAACCAAGCAAGACTGGGGCTAGTGAGCAAAAGGTATGACATTCTTGTGGCACATGGCACTAACTTCCAGTCCAGGGCTCCTCAATCACAGCCCAGTTGAGGGAAGGCTTGGCAAGAAAAAGCTTCTCTTTGAAAAGTAGGGAGGAAAATAATAGAAAGGGAAGAAATCTTGCTCCTCTTAGCTTCTAAGCTTCACTTCCAAAGTCACTTCAAATAGCTGATCACTGTACTCTGCCCAGGCATCCTCTGGCTACCAGATACCGGAATGGCAGTGTTGGAAGGACAGTGGGAAAAGCCTGTGTTGTTTGTAGAAGACCTGTCCAAATGCAGCAGCCCTGTCACATACCCAACAAGCCTCCTGGCAGACTAACCAGAGAGTGCATGTCCATGAAAACACAGTCACGGGTTTAGAGCTAAAAGAGACCTCAGAAGCCTTCTAGTCTAACCTTCATGAGCCCAGAGCAGGGAATTTATTTACACAAGGTCCACAGATTAAATAGCGAAGTTAGGATCAAGTCCCGACTCAAACTCCAGAGCTCTTTCCATTAAGTCGTACTGCCTGAAAATCTGGTTTGGTATCAGTAAGGACACTAAGGCACCAATTACACCCTGTTAATACCCTATCACTCTCCATGTACACACAAATACAGCAATGTATGGAATGGGATGGGGAGATTAACGGTTGTCAAAAACCACTTGGAACCACTTGGAGATGACCCCATGTTTTGTTTTGTTTTTAAATTTCTAAAAAGCATGCAAGATACGAAGACGGACGGAAAGACGACAGACGGACAGAGCATTGAGGCAGAAAACTCACCTTGAGGTCTCTGTGGACGACCCCCATTTGGTGGCAATGGAGAACAGCCTCCAGGATCTGCTGGATGCAATGACTGCATGCAAACACCAGGGGGCGTGTTAGTTCACGGTGAGTGGTAACAACCACAAGGCTGGTGGGAGGGGGTGACGAGGGAATGGGAAAAAAGGAAAAGGAGGTGAAGGAAAGGGGAAAGGAGAAACAGGAGGAGGGGGAGGAAGAGAAAGAAAAGAAGGAAGAAGAGGAAGAAAAGAAGGGCGAGGAGGAGGAGATAATGGAGGAAAAGGAAGAGAGTGGAGAACAAAGGACTCCCTTGACCTTAGCTTCTACACTAAGAGGAATTTCCTCACATGGGAGGTTTCCTCTTATTCAGCATTTTAGGGAAGGAAAGCTGCTTGGGTGGGTGAGAAAATACTTGTCACTGATAGAAAAATATATCTTCCCCTCACTAGCTCTTCTCCTCCAAAGCCCCCTTCTTTTGTTGGGGAGGGGTGTGTGTGTGTGTGTGTGTGTGTGTGACACAGAAAAACACACAGAAAGAAAGAGAGAAACAGAGAGATAGAGAGAGAGACGTAAAGTCAGAGAGAGACAGAAAGACAGTGAGCCCCAAACTCTGCCCAGGGTGAGTGGGGGGAGGGTTCCCCTGGGCTCCCAGATTTGTTAAGAAATGAATTTTCACAATATCAAGAGAAATCTGGAGAAAAGGATGGAAGAAAGAAGAGAAGGAAGAGGGAGAGGAAGGGAGGAAAATGAAAAAAGAAGAGAAGGAGTGCAGGGATCATTAGTGCCCAGGAAGCACCTACGGTTTGGAGGATAGAAGGAAGAGCCAGCTGGAGAGCATAGCAGGTTAGTAGACCCACCTCCCAGGGGTCTCTGCCTGCACCAAGGTTCCAACATTGAGGCAGTCAGGACGACCCAAGCAGAAAGACAGCCACATTTAAGTCAGTGAGGCCATGAGGAGAAGAAAGGAAGGAGCCCGCCAGTCTCAAGCCAGCCACCTGCCCCTCAACCCCAGGCCTCATTCCTAAGGCAGACAGTTGGGCAAGAAGCAAGTGCAGGGGCCTTTCTGGGAGCTCCATCTCCTAGCACTGAAATGAAGGGAAGGCAAAGGCCTGTCCTCCTGCAAGGAACACTGAGATGGAGGAGTTCTGGCAGGGACTCCTCCTGACTTACCTACATCCCCATCATCTGCACTCATCCTCCACTCCCCTACAGCTCTCTGCTCTGTTCAGCTCAGCTCCATCCTCTGAAGCTGGTGTTTCAGCTACTCACTGAATTCAGCACAGAAGATGTAAGATCACGTATATTAAAGAATGGTGGGGTTATCTACACAATGAAGAATTTTCAAAGTGAAAGAAAAACCTTCTTTCTTCTACCTTCTCACTTGATTCAGGCCATTCTACTAGTGATAGGAATTGGAAATGAAAAGAATGAAGATATGGGGAAGGGATTTCATAGGGTGGAGATTAAAGCCCAAAATTTTCATTGCTTCCTAGAGGAGGGAAGCTGTAGGTCATCCCCTGACACCAATCCTTTCCATCCTAAGTTATACTTGTTGCTAACTTCATGTTCTCAACATTCTAAGAAGCACCTCTGGGGTTGTCTACTAGGGTTGACACAGGCTGGGTCCAAGGAAGAAAAGGAGACAGAAAGAAGAAAGGAGTTGGGAGACAGAAAGAGAAGAGAGAGAAAAGGATAAGCATATGGGAGGGAAAGAATAGCTCTCCAAGGTATAAATGCCACGGTTTGTCCCATCCTGATGTAGAGCCAGATCTGGTCAGAAGTAAGATGTTTTGAGACTGGCCTGTGGCCACTGGTGGCTTGGTAGAATCCAGGACTTCCAGGTCAGCTACCTGAAGTGCTGAGGATTGGTGTCTCATTTCAGGCTTTATCTTTCAGGAATATATAATAAGCCTGGTCAAAGAGACCAAAAGACTGAGGACAAATACATGTTTTTCCCTTCTCCATCTCTTCTGGCATCTACACTAGATTTAGATGTGGAACACAGCTGAAAAATAGAGCTAGAGGGATAACCAGAGGAGTTCCAGGAAAAAAAAAAAAGTAACTTCCCTTTTTATGCAATATCCAGGAAGTTTTTTGGAAGAAGTCCTAGTATTCTACCAAATCCTGCCCAAATGGCAAATGGGTCCAATCTGCAGTCATCTCGTCAAATGCCACATTTTTACAAAGGAGAATGCTAAAATTATATAGGCAATATGATGCTTTCCACAGCACCACACCGCTTTGTTGTGGGAGTAGTTTTCTTAGAAGAATCCTTAGTCCTCTATTTCCAACTGGTCTTATGATTCTGAATGAACTTTTTTCAAATTCATGACTTCAGTATTTCTTGAAATAAGAATTCTCAAACAGCTGTTTGATTCCAGGAAACCAGCTCCAATCTACTGCATTGCTGCTACTGCTGGTGCTTTGTGCTGATGACACCTCCCAGCCATGCAGCTCTGGTTGTTGAGTAGTCCCCTCCATTGCTATGTAGCAGAGAAGGAGCAAAGAATTTACCAGAGCCATCCTAGTGAGGTTTCTGAAAAGATAGTCATGACCTGCCATCTAGGAGAGGGGTGGGCGGAAGGAGGGGAATTTTTTTCCCCCTTAGGCAATTGGGGTTAATTGCCATGGGTCATACAGCTAGGAAGTGTTAAATGTCTGAGATCAGATTTGAACTCAGATCCTCCTGAAGTCAGGGCTGGTGCTCTATCCACTGCACCACCTAGCTGCCCCTAGGAGGAGAAGGTTTTGTAAGGGTCAGTGTTGAAAAATTACCCATGCATATGTTTTGCGAATAAAAAGCTTTAATAAAAAAAAAAATGAAAAGATAAGTCACGTTGCTGCTGCTAAGGCAGTACTACCATCTAAAAATGGGTACATCTAGCCATTAGTAAGTCCAAGGAAGAGGGAAGGAGAACAGCCCTCAGAGTAGGGTCACATCCAAGGATTCCTTTTTATCAGTAATGATCCCTCTACTGAGGGATCTACTTCAACTAGTGGTTGAAGAGGATATCGATGACCAATTCTGATGCCAGGAGAAAGAGCCTGGAAATCATATTCCACTGAACCTGTCTATAATCTCTTTATTTCTGAACATAGAAGAGAGATTAGGTGCTGTGGCTAACTCAACCTCCTCCTGTTAACTGTTACATGACTATACATGTCTCATTTCCTTCTTATCTCTACCTGATTTAGGCTTGACTATTCATGGGGCTAATATCCTAATTCAGACCCTTATGCTAGAATTCTCAACTATTTCCTAATTGGTCTCTCTGCCTTTAATCTCTTTTCTTTACAATTCATCATTCACCTAGATGGCCAAAATAATATTCTTAGGCCTAGGCTGAATTATGTTGTCCAACATATGAATCCTACTCAATGACTGTCAGTGGCTTCCTGTGTTCTATATTTAAGGCCCTCTCCAATGAGGCTCATAGTAGATGCTTACTAGATGTTCACTGAATTAAAGTGAGTTATTCATTTATTTATTATTTTAAATAAATAAATATTATTTACAATTTTAAAAGTTGTTTACAGAATTGCTCCCCTGAGCAGTCAGGCCTGAGCTTTGTTACCTAAGTTTCTTAGGCAAGGTGCCTAGGCAACAACATTAACCAGCACTTTGCCACAATACTGTAAAAGCCCCAAATGTACAGAATCTTCTATCCTGAGGGTCTCAGCCTACACGAGGGATGGAATTTTATCTCCTTTGTACGACAGATTAAAAGAATGAGGGTCCGGGAAAGAAAGATATTCATTCCCAGTGCTAGAACAACCATTATGCCCTCTTGATTTTGGCCAGGAGACCTCCCCTTTCTCTGCTTGACTGTTTCTATTAAGGGACAAGAGGACAGGGTTCAACCTCCAACTCTTTCCCTCTTTCCTGGCCTGCCAGTGGTAGCTAGAATAGGATCAAGCTTCTGCTGTCCCTCTCAGACCTACCCTATGGTTCTGGTTTGCTTCTTGTTTATGATGAGTATCAATAGAAGAAGGTCATTATATCTAATTCTGCCTTGGTCTAGGAACAAATATATTTCTTGGTCACATGAGCGAGTCAAACCTTTACTTTACTCCCATAGGCAACAAAGACCCCTGAATCTTGCCAAATCTTGCTCAAATGGTTGATGTGCCCAAGAAATCAGACATCCAGAGACCATTTCATCAATAAAATATTTCTTCTCTTTACTTAACACAGTGCTTGGCACATAGTAGCACTATATATAAATGCTATTCCTTCTCCTTTCCTCTTCCTTGTTTCAAAGAATGGTGAAAACTAAGGTTCAGACACCTGGAACACATGGATTTTCTGGTTCTGGGCCAAATCTCTGTAGAGTGTGAGATTCCTCCAAGTCATAGTTCTCATGCAAGCAAAGACACCGAATTGGAATGAATTTTAAAGACTGAGTTCAACCCACTCATTTTTATAGATGAGACAGAAAAGGAAAATAGCCTGCCTAAGGTCATACAGGCTAAAAGAGTCAGAGCCAGAATCCAAATCCCAGTTCAAAGCCAATGTTCTTCCTATTAGACCATCTGCCACTGGCAATATCAGATTGAATATTGACAAAGGTTTTTCTTTCCTGGTTCCTCCTCCCTTTTCTACCAGGAAAAAAATATGAGGGATCCCTAGAAGCCTGATTTTGGAGCTCTTTCATGCTGCCATCCCAAATAACTCCCCAGCAGCTGTTTCCTCCATTTCACCCATGTAATAGGCAGTCTTTCTAGATCTCTCATTGTTGCGCTGTCTCCTTCTGCATCTTGCATTCCAAGATATTGGCAACCTACTGCCCTATGTGGCCTATCCTGTTCTCTCCTGGCTGGTACCAGTGACAAATTCAACAACTATTGTTATCCTTTCCACATCATGGGACTTAGAAGTACAGCACCTCCATGAAAATTCATGTAAAATTTTTTGGCTCTCTCTTCATACCAGAGAGGAAGTCTGAATTTTTTCTTTTTCTTTTATGAGATGTTTACAGTACCACTTTGTAAAATTTGGGTTGATATTATAAAATTTCACACATATATATTGCATATATGAATATATATGTATATACATATTAATATACATAGATGTATACTGCATTTCTGAGTTTCTAAACTTTTTCTGTGTTATCTGCTGACCTTTGACATACAAAGATCATCTGTTTAATTTTTTTTGCCAACCTGAGATGAATCAAAATCATGATGAGGGAAGTCATGAAGTGGAAGGGATAACTATAGTTTATACCCCCCACTAAAACACTTCTAATAGGGAATCATTTGGCCTCTGCTTGAATATCTTCAGTGACAGAGAGCTCACTGGCTCAGGAAGCTCTAGCCCATTTCACTAGAAAGCTCTTTCCTTTGTCAATTTTATAATCTAAAAGTTATCAACTCTCCCTGTCCCCCAAACCTGACCATTAGAGTTAGTTCTGAGCTCTGAAAAATACCAAGTGAATCAATTTGTACTTCTTTGGGATGACCTTTTAATCATTCAAAGGAGACTATCACAATCTTTTCTTCTGCAAGTTAAACAACTCAGTTCCTTCTTAAATGACTCAGGTTCTAGGTTCCTCTTGCTCACCCTTCTCTGGCTATGTTTGTAGCTTGTCAGTGTCCCATCTAAACTGTTACATTTCAAAATCAGCACAGTTCTCTATTTGTGGTTGGGCTACTGCAAAGTACAGATAAGTCATAATGACTCCTAAAATGTGTGAGTCTTTTAATACAGACCTGTCATACACTGCCCTTGTATTTAGCTTGTCTGTATTTAGCATTACTTGTCTTTTTCACAATCCTTTCCACCTTTTATTTTTTTTAATAGAAATGTCAGACTTCACATTTAGCCAAGCTAAAATTCTTTATTTTTTAATCTCAGTCATCTGGACTATTGAGAAAATTTTAAATTTTAATTCTCTCATCAATCTTATTATCCATTCTTTTCAGCTTTAGGACATCTGCAAATGGGTGTAATTATGTAGAATGCTTACCCATAGAATGTGAACCCCTTGAGGACAGGGATTATTTTGGTTTCTGTCTGGTATTTCCAGGATTTAGTATAATTCCTGGCATATAGTAGGCAGTTAATAAATATTTGCTTATTTAGATTAAATTTAAAAAAAAAAAAACAACCTTTGTCTTTCTCTAAGCTACTAAAATGCTGAACAGAAATGTCAATGGACATTTAGAAGTTATGGTTGTTTAAGATGCTCTAATTCTCTTTGAAGGTCTGCATTCAGGCCACATCTCATTATCTTATCCAATTAAGGAGACATGTTGCCAAAATGTTTTATTTGTTTTCCTTCTGAAACTTAGATCCTCTTTATCACTAGTACTCCTCTGGGCTGGGTTGAAACTACATCCAAAACACCATGAATTTAATTTGATATATATCATTCTTGATCTTTAGAAACTCTCAGGGGTCTCTAGTGATCCGAGAATTATTTTCTTAAAACTCACAAACCATATTCTAAAAACTCACAAATCTCTTCCAGAATTTTGCCAGAAATTGATGATAAATTCAGCAATCTGTAGTTTCTGCACAGGAAGAAAGGAAAGAAACACAGTATCCAGGAATTGTGCTAAGCACTTTGGAAATATTTCATTTTGAATGAAATGGGAAACTGAGAACTTCTCAGAATAATAACCTTAGGTAGTTTAGGCTCTTATTAATTATTGAGCTCTGGGAGAAGAACAAGATTGCTCATCCAGCAGAAATGTTTGAGATAACCCTTTTGACCCCTTTGTTCAAGATTATGCCTGAAAACAGACCAGATCACCTTGATAAAAGGTTTAGTAGTTTAAGAATATTTAACACTCTTGCTTAATCACCCCCTTTTCTTAATGATATACCCAGCAAAGGTATTAGAAACATTTATTGCTTAACTAAGACACTGGTGCCACAGAGACCTACATGCACACCAAAGACAAATATTGGATTGGCTGATGACTTTAAAAATTAATTAGGGGCTTAGGTGAGTTAAAGGAGGGGGTGTTTCTGTAATCTTGACTATATAGTTCTGTTACCTATGGCTTCCCTTCTCCAGCTCTCCTGGGAAAGGGACTACCTACTTCTCTCCAGATTCTAATAAAACTTTTAATCTTCACTTTGAGAGATTTCCAAATTGTCATTTCAAGGGTCGCATTATCCCACACAATTTGATCCTCATGACTACTTTAGAAGGTAGGTGCTCTTAATATCTTCATTTTTATAGATAAGAAAACTGAGGTAAAATGAGGTAAAGTGACTTGCTCAGTCGCACAGTTATTAAGTGTTTGAAGTAGGATCTGAATTCAGGTCTTCCAGCCTCAAAAACCACTCTGCCAATTTAGCTGTCTCTAAAGAGAAAACTTTCCCCTATTTTGAAAACTAATACAACAGTCTCCAGCTTACTGATATTTTTCCTATACTAGTCAATTTCTTAAAGATTGCTAATAACAGCTAAGAGACTCTATGGGTTTCTTTAGTATTCAATGGTATTACCCATCTAAGGCTAGCAATGCAAGCTCATTTAAAAATCCCTCTCCTGGCTTCCCTTTCTTATCTTGGATGGACAAATCCTACTTCCCCCCACACACACACCTTTCTTCTTTCTGGAGAGGACAGAAGAAAGCTGGGTGCTGAATGGCTCTAAAATCTCTGCTTCATTAAAGTCACAAGTCTTAATGCTCCAAGCTCTTCTTGAAACAGCCTTTTCTGTTTGTTGTTAGGTTTCTAGTATATTTTGGAAGCCCCAGGTCACTCTGCTTTACCCTTCTGGTCTTGTCCTAGCCTTCCACGTTCATCCTGATTTTTTCAATGCTTCTTCTTCTATTCTTTAAGCACATCCTTTTCCAAATCTGGGCTCATCAGAGAGTAAGTAACCTGAACTATATTCCCCTTTTAGAGTCTCTACCTATAAGCTCAGATCTCATTTTTCTCTGAACGTTTTTTAGAATCTGGTTTCTAATTCTCCAGTCTAAGATGTCCAGTATTCTCTTACTTCTTTGTTATGAATTTCAACACAACAGAGCCATACTTTCTCAGTGTCTTGTCACTTCCTCATCACCAATTAGTTCTTCCTTGTTGGTCAGCATTAAGCCTAATGGAATAATTCTCCCTGCCTCTGTTACCTCCCAAGATTAAACTCTCAAGTACGACAAGAAAAGAAAAAAATAAAGAAAAACAGAACAAGAAATAATCAATGATCTTGCCATGTTAGGCGGACCTTTACAGAAGAACCCCGGCAAGAATACCCCAAAATATACAGGTATAAAGGGGTAGCTGTCCACATTGCTGGAGGGCTCACTCATGTCAGTGGATTGAGTCCATCAAAGTTTCAAAGTATTGAAAGAATTGCCCACCTGTCTCATTTGGAAAGGACAGCATGTGCATGCAATAGGTGTTCGGTGTCAGATTAATTATGTTGCCACAACCAGATTATTTCCTGTTCTTCCCTTTTAGTTTTACTAGCTCACACCTTGGTACCAGCATACACCTTTATTCACAGGGCTACTCCCTGCCTTGCCTCCTTTTAAAACTTATTTCTTCCAGACAAATTATATAACTCTGTTCCTCCACTAAAGTCTTTTTCTGATGCCTCTAGTGACTCTGGGTTCTTAGAGGTTCTGCTAGTGGAATACAAAATCTTATAGGTTCTAGTGATCAGGGAAGGCCTGTCCTCCAAGAACCACCTCAGAGTCCCCAAGAGCCAACCTTCACCTGGGTACACTCTCCTGTTTGCCTAGGGATGTGGTGCTCACTGACAGCACAGCAACTGAAGGGAAAACAGTATCACTGGTTGTATCTAAAAAGAGTAACAGTGGCTAGCACCCTGCTAAGAGACTTCATCCCACCCCCATCTATAACTTCCAGTGCCATTCCCCTACCTCATTTCTATGAAACTCAACCCTGAATTGATTAACAAAGGCATGAATCAGCTGACATCCTCACTGTCCAGGCTGGCCCTTCCTATGGCCCTCCCCGTTTTGCCTTGGCTCACAGAGCACCCCACATTGGGCTTCAGCTGGTCCAGACCAAAGACTACAATAGTTAGGATTTATGCCCCCTCAAGAGGAAGCCCGTCCCCAAAGGAAGCAGAATCATGGCACTGGACTCTGACATCTACTCTCTTCCCAAAACTGTGTTGTTCATAGGCTAATAGTCTCATAGATCCTCAGAATCCTTTAGAGGCCATGTATTCTAAATCTTTTTTTTTTTTAAACAGATCATGAAACTGAGGCCCAGAGACATTAAGTGTGTTGCTCAAGGTCATAAAGGTGTCAGTTGCAGAGTCGGGATTCAATCCCAGTTCTCTACCTTCAGACCCATCATTCTTCATCCTGTACCACATGGAAGATCCCTAGACCCTGCAGTTTGGAAAGATTTCCTGAAATCAGGAGCTTTTCACTTGCTAAGTCTGTTTTAAAAGTCAGGCCTTGACTCAGAGCAGGTAGAATCAACAGCAAAGGACCTACAGAGCTCTAGGATGGGCAAAAGACTGGGAGGAGAAAGTAGGCTTGAGGGGCTTTGAGTTTCAAGATGAATCTCCTTATTCTAACCATCCTTCCTTCTCCCTGGGTGTGGCAATGCCTTCTCAAGCCTCAGACTTCTGATGACCCTTCATCCCATATGGCAGTCATCTCTTGACTCCCCAGGCAAGAAGATGTGGCCATTTAGAGGTATTTTGTATGATCACAGATCTATAGCTGGAAGGAAGTTCAAAGGCCAGCTAATGCAGTCAATTCATTTTCTATGCAGTACTTTCTTGGCATTTGTGAGATCAGGACAGGATAGAAAAATGCTCACTGATCTCAGGCAAAGACTCAGGCAGGTTAAATTACCTATTCTAAGCCATACAAGTAGTAAGCATAAAAGGTCAGATATGAACCAGGTGGGATGGAGTTGTCTCCAGATCAAAAAGACATAAAAAAATGAGAACCAGAAAGAGACAAACATAAAAAAACAAAGAGGGAAAGGTAGAGAGAGAATGAATAAAGACTGGCCTGTGCTGTTGGTTTTTTTTTCTTTTCATCACTTTTCTGAAGGGGGGAAGATGTTAATCTTAAGAGGCTAAGAAGGTAGCTGGGTTGATACTCCTGGTGATCTTGGTCTCCCTCAAAAGGAACATAGCCAGCCATGTGCACCAGAGGGTGGGGACTCGCCTTGACTTCTAGCACATGCATGCCTGGCTCCAACAACACCTCCCTACCCCTGAAGCTGCTGGCCCACCCCCCACTCCCTGTGACAACAGCCCCATGTGGCATTTCCATCTTGAACAGGCTCAGCTCTGTGGTGACAGCAAAAGCACTCCCTACCCAAGGGTGTGAGCAGGGGAGAGGGTATACTGACCTTCAGGTCCCTGTGTACAATGGCATAGTGGTGAATGTATGTTACGCTTTCTAATATCTGATGGATACAGTGACTGCAAAACAAAATAGGGTGTGGGGAGGGGGGGCAGGCAGGCAGGCAGGGGAGAAGGTCAAGGAGAAAGAAGAA